>PVJS01005917.1:0-62063 GCA_004027185.1 Glis glis
AACCGGGTCTCACACAGTTGCGGAGGGCGTCACTAAGGAGAGAGAGAGAGAGAGAGAGAGAGAGAGAGAGAGACAGACAGACAGACAGACAGACAGGGAGAGAGACAGGGAGAGAGAGAGCGAGAGAGCTGAGGCTGGCCGCAAACCTGGACCCTGCGGTCTCCGCCTCCCAAAGTACTGGGATTACAAGCGTGCGCCACCACGCCCAGCCCAGTCTGTACTTTTTGCAAATGTCACTTCTCTTATATCAGACCCCAATTCAGAAACCCAGAAAATGTGAGGGATGTGATTAAGAAAAATATATTGGAGAAAAAGATCTGTGGCCTAGTCTAAATCTCTAATGTGTAAACTTATTTATAAATCACTTCATTTTTTTCATCTGTAAGAGAGTTAAAACTCCACGGCTAAGTCCCTTCCAACTCCAAGGCACTGTGAGATTTTAAAATGCCTCAATTGGACGGATCATCAAGAAATGCTGCACTTGCAAAAGTGGTGGCCACAGCGTTCTTTGGTTTGGTTGTAGTGCTGGGGATGGACCTAGGGTCTCCCTTTTGTTAGGCAAGCACTCTACCACTGAGCTATACCCCAAACCCCACAATGTATTTTTAAATCAAAACTAAATCAAGCCGGGTGTGGTAGCACATGCCTGTAACCCCAGTACTTGGGAAGCTGAGACGGGAGGTTCACAAGTTCGAAGCCAGTCTCAGCAATTTAATGAAAACTTCAGCAATTTAGCAAGACCCTCAACAATGTAGACCCTGTTTCAAAATATAATAGGGCTGGGAATGTAGGTCAGAGGTAGAATGCCCGAGTTCAATCCCCAGTACCAAAAAGAGAGAGAGAGATTTGGGATTTGAGAAACTCCAGACTGTTCTGATTAGTCCTGAGTTTATTAGGCAAACACAACAAAAATCATGTAGAGTAGTTCCCCCTTATCCTTGGGGGATACATTCAAGACCCCTAGTGGATGCCTGAGACCATGGGTAATACTAAACCCTATATATACCGTTATGGTTAGATATAGTATGGCCCCTTGAAGAGCTCATAAATTGGTGTTTGGAATTGATATAATGGATTTATCCATTACAATGGATTTATCTGGGTAGTGGTTGGAGGTGTGGGTCCCTGCGGGTACAACCTTGGGGACTACATATATGGTTCCCCCTCCCCTACTTGCTCTCCTGTGCTGACCTCCATGGTATGAGCACAGCCCATGCGCTCTCTCCCTCTCTCTGCTTCCCGACGCCATGCCCTGGGATCCGGGGGTCCCTGACTTCACATGGACTGAACCCTAAACCGTAAGAAAATCAATCTTCTTTCCTCTAAGTTACACGGTCAATCTTTTAGATTATAGCTGCAAGACTGACCAACCAGAACATATGTTTTTTTCCAATATATACATACTTATGGTTAAGTTTAATTTATACATTAGGCACAGTAAGAGATTAACAATAAAAAATAATATAGCCAGGTGTGGTGGTGTGTACCTGTTACCCCAGCAACTCAGGAGACTAAGGCAGAAGGAGCATAAGTTCCAGGCCAGTGACGCATGCCTGTAAACCCAGCAACTCAGGAGGCTGAGGCAGGAAGATTGCAAGTTTGAGGTCAACCTGGGCAACTTCATCAGACCGTCTCAAAAATAAAAAGAACCGGGGGTGTAGCTCAGTGGTCGAACACCCCTGGGTTCAATCCCTAGTACCACAAAAAGAAAAAGAAAGGCATTTGGATATTTTCAAAAAGTAACATAGTACAAATACTATATTTTCAAAAAGTAACATAGTACAAATACTGTAAGTGTGGGCATGGTGGCGCACACTTATAATCCTAGTACTTGGGAGACTGAGACAGGAGGATTGCAGGTTTGTGGCCAGCCTTAGCTACTTAGTGAGGCCCTCTGCAACTTAGTGAGACCCTGTTTCAAAATAAAGAATAAAAAAATAGGGCCGGGGGTGTAGCTCAGAGGTAGAATGCCCTGGGTTCAACCCCCAGTACCACACACACACAAAAAAAGAACATGCATCATGTCCTGGGTTTGATCCCTACCATCAAAAAATACATAAACCCGGCTCAGCTTTATTTTTTATTTTGAAACAGAGTCATGCTAAATTACTGCATGCTGGACTCGAGCCTGCAACCTTCCTGGCTCAGCCTCCCAAATACTGGGATTACAGACATGTGCCAACACGCCGGGCTGCATTTGATCATTCTGTCTAGTTTCTTTGTTGAGATCTGGAAGATTTACGCTGGCGGGGTGGTTAACACTTTCATTGCCTTTGTAGTTTTCAAAGTAGAAATATTTTTATTGCTGTAAGTAATTAAAGAAGTATTATGTGGGTGTTTTTACAAAGCATTCAAACAGTACAGAAATATACAAAGTAGAAAGTTAAAGGTTCTATAATCCCATTTCCATCTAAGCAACTTCAGAAGGTATGGGAAGATTTAGTCATGGATACAAAGAAATGTAATAAATACATGAAAAGAATTTACATGATCATAAAAAATATTAAATATGGATTTTACCAAAGACTTCAACATAGCCCTTCTGAGAAGATGGAGAAAGGCAGAAGGGAGTATAACAGACTGAAAAATTCTCCCTATCCTTTTGTGAATTGAGTGACAAACATGTATTTTATTTAACAGTGTGTACATACATATGAAAATAAACAGTTAAAGAAGTTATACATGGTTGCTTCTGGGGAACAGAATTTGGTGCTATAGGAAGGGCGGACAATCACTGTGAGGTTTGGTTGTAAGTTTTTCAAGCTACTTTATATTTTATGGGTATTTATAACTTACCCCAATTGGGATAAAGCTAAAAGGAAATAAGATGATAAAACACCCATATTTAAAGACAGAACTCTCATGAAAAGCTGATTAACATTACTGTCAACAATAAATCATTCAACTTCTCAGTCTTCATGGACCTTTTTGCTTTAAAGATTGGATTTATTTCAAAAGTTCCCAATTATACAGGAATAAAGTTTTTACAATGAAGTTTTAAAATAAATCCTTTTAATATCTACAACTATGATAGTATTAAATTGTCTTTTTTTTTTGCGGTACTGGGGATTGAACCCAGGGGCATTCTACCTCTGAGCTCCATCCCCCCAGTCCTATTTTGTATTATTTATTTTGAAACAGGGTCTAAGTTGCAGAGGGCCTAAGTAGCTGAGGCTGGCTGCCAACCTGGATCCTCCAGTCTCAGCCTCCCACGTACTGGGATTACAAGCGTGCCCCACCACGCCCAGCTACATTTTCTTATTTTTATTCAAGTAGTTCTGTTCAAGATTATTACTAAGAGATCCTAATTCTTAGTATAGGTTGAGGATTCCTTATCCAAATTCTTTCAGCTTTTGGAATATTTGCATAGGCAACTTGCAATGTTTTGGGGATGGCACCTAAGTCTAAACATGAACTTCATTTAGTTTCATATATACCTTATTATACACATAACCTGAAGGCGGTTTTATACAATATTTTTAATAATGTTTTGCATGAAACAATGTTTCATGATGTGGAATTTTCCACCTGAGGCACGATGTTGACACTCAAAATTCTGGATTTTGATGCCAGGCGTGGTGGCGCACACTTATAATCCCAGTACTTGGGAGGCTGAGATGGGAGGATTGCAGGTTCATGGTCAGCCTCAGCTACTTAGTGAGGCCCTCCACAACTCAGTGAGAACCTGTTTCAAAATAAAGAATAAAAACAGGGCTGGGAGTGTAGCTCAGAGGTAGAATGCCCCTGGTATCAATCCCCAGTTCTGGGAAAAAAAATTGGATTTTAGAGCATTTTAGATTTTGGTTTTAGGGATGCTGAACCTGTATTGTGTGCTAAGACAAGATAGAAACATGATATTTTAAAGTCATTTTTAAATTTCCTATTAACTATTTTATAATAAAAAACTATTTGATATTAAGTATCCTTATGTTCAAATACTAAAAGTAATCTTTATTCCCCAACTGAACTTTACAATCCAAGACTTTTTTATTTTAATGATATTTACATAATAAATACAACTTTAATCACTAAGTTCTTCCTCATCACTGAAATATGCGCTTTTCTTTATCCGTGGGCGCCTGGCGTCCTCTGACGTTGAGGGACCCCCCGCACTGGGTTTCCATTTGTTTTGTTCTTCTTCAATTTTGGCTTGCTGGAATGTGATTCAGAAAACAGGCAAAACAAAACCAATATTTTATTTCATGCTATTTATGGTGTATTAATTCAAACATGGCAAAAACACAAAACCAATGCCACCATTTCCCACCCTCCCCGGCCATTAGGCAGTAAGATATCCCCCAGGACTTTGTCTCAATCACAAAATCATCCTGGTAGCCGGGCGTGGTGGCGCACGCTTGTAATCCCAGTACTTTGGGAGGCAGAGATCGGAGGATCCCGGTTCGCTGCCAGCCTCAGCTCTCTCTCTCTCTCTCCCTGTCTCTCTCTCTCTCTTTCTACTTAGTGAGGTCCTCCGCAACTTCGTGAGACCTGGTTTCAAAATAAAGTATAAAAAAAATAGGGCCGGGGGTGTAGCGCAGAGGTAGAACGCCCCTGGATTCAATCCCCGGACCCCCCCCCCAAAAATCATCCTGGTGAATTTCTGTCAGTTTTTTTTGGTTGAGCTATGCTCACTTTAATCGAATAGTTCTGCTCAGTTCTATCATGAGAACAGATGAAGATATTAAAAATGTTTTACTGTTTTTCTTAAACTCTAGGAAGAACAAATGGTAACTTTTTTTTTTTTTTCGGTACTGGGGATTGAACCCAGGGGCATTCTACCTCCGGGCTACACCCCTGGCCCTATTTTTAATTCTTTATTTTGAAACAGGGTTTCACTAAGTTGCAGAGGATCTCACTAAGTAGCTGAGGCTAGCAGTGAACCCAGATCCTCCTGTCTCAGCCTCCCAAGTACTGGGGTTACAAGCGTGTGCCACCACGCCCAGCCCAAATGGTAACTTTCCTTCCCATTTCTTAGAGAAACAGTCTGTCTGTTCAAATTTAACAGGTGAGGGGGAGAGAGGTTGCCATGAAGAGATGGTCAATAAAGGAAATAAGGACTATAAAACTTTAACCCAAGGTAACTATAGATTAGTAGCTTTTTTTTTTTTGCGGTACAGGGGATTGAACCCAGGGGCGTTCTACCTCCGAGCTACACCCCCGGCCCTATTTTTTACCCCTTATTTTTGAAACCGGGTCTCACGAAGTTGCAGAGGTCACTAAGTAGCTGAGGCTGGCCACGAACCCAGATCCTCCGGTCTCAGCCTCCCAAGTACAGGGATTGCAAGCGTGCGCCACCACGCCTGGCCGATTAGTAGCTTTTAAAAGAATAATTTAGCACTGGGCGTGGTGGTGCACGCTTGCAGTCCCAGTACTTGGGAGGCTGAGACAGGAGGATCACAGGTTCGAGGACAGCCTCAGCAAGTAGTGAGAATCTCATCAACCTAGTGAGACCCCATTTCAAAATAGAAATAAAATAGGGCTGGGCGTGTAGTTTGGAGGTAGAATGCCCTGGGCCCAATTCCCAGCACCACAAAATAAATAAATTAAAATAAATAAATAAATACATAAGTAAGTACCTGGAATGCTATGGCCTGACTGAGACTGTCAAGAGCAGGATCTTCCCCTTCATCTTCACTTTCTTCTACTTCCTCACTAAATTATTAAAGAAAAAAATCAGCATGCAATCAACCAACAGAAAAAAGACAAAAGCAACATACTGAGGAATTTTGTAAGAAGACATATACATACATTTCTTCTTCAGGTTCTGGAATTTTCTTTTTTTTCTTTTTTTCTTTCTTCTTTGGAGGCTCACGTTCTCCAAGCATATTTTTAGGACAGGCATAACTTAAATGCCCACTTTCCTTTTGTTTGATGTTAAAAAAAGAAAGGAAAAATGCTGTATTTGTTGTTACTACCAGAAACTTGCCTGGTACATTGGGACCAAAAGGTTTTGGAATTTAAAAAATAATATTCTCATATTCTGGGGATATACAAAGGAAATTAATTAAACCCATTACTTTAATATTTAGAAGGAAGAGTCTGTGCTATTATAACTCCCAACTAGCTACTTTAATAAATAGGAAAGCCAGGCATGGTGGCACATGCCTATAATCCCAGTACTTGGGAGGCTGAGACAGCAGGATGGCAGGTTCAAGCACAGTCTGAGCCAAGTAGTGAGATGCTCATCAACCTAGTGAGACCCTGTTTCCAAATGAAAATAAAAAATAGGGT
The DNA here is from genome assembly GCA_004027185.1 of Glis glis. Lineage (NCBI taxonomy): Eukaryota > Metazoa > Chordata > Mammalia > Rodentia > Gliridae > Glis > Glis glis. The sequence goes on from PVJS01005917.1 coordinate 6,232, forward strand.
TGGGGGTATAGCTCAGAGGTAGACTGCTTCTGGGTTCAATCCCCAGTACCACACACACACAAAAAGGGAGTATTTTTGCAGTTTCTCTAAGGGTAAAAGAAATATTCTTCCCTCAAACATTTTAAATCTAAAGTTTCAAGATAAAAAACAATTTAGCTGGGTGTCATGGTACACCCCTGTAATCCTAGTACTTAGGATGCTGAGACAGAAGGATCATGGGTTCAAGGACAGCTTTAGCAACTTAGTGAGGCCCTCAGCAACGTAGTGAGACCCTATTTCAAAATAAAATAGGGCTGGGGTGTAGCTCAGAGGTAGAATGCCCCTCGGTTCAATCTCTAGCAACACACACACACACACACACACACACACACACACACTACTTGGGAGGTTGAGACACGAGGATTGCAGGCTCAAGGACAGCCTCACCAAGTAGTGAGACTCTCATCAACCTAGCGACACCGTTTCAAAAATAAAAACAGAAAAAAAGGGCTGGGGGTGTAGCTGGGAGGTAGAATATCCCTGGGTTCAATCCCCAGTACCATACACACACGGGTCACCTACCCTAGAAGGAAAAATTTTAACGTATTTGATAAAATGGGGTAACGGCTGAGGATGTAGCTCAGCAGTAGAGTGTTTACCCATCATGCACAAGGTCTAGACTTTGATCCCCAGAACTGCAAGAAAAAAAAGTGGAAAATTTTGTCTTCTTTACTTTTCTTATTAACTACTTTCATTTTGCTCCTTTTATGCCTAAAAACTACACCTGCACTGTCCAATTATAGTAGCCTCTAGTCACATGTGGCTACTAAGAATGTGTCTGAATTGATATGCAATATAACGGCAAAATGCACATTTGATTTTTGAAGACATATGAAAAATGAATGTAAATTTTTCTTTTTTTTTGTGGTACTGGGTATGGAACCCGGGGCATTCTACGCCACCATGCCCAGCTTTTTTTTTTTTTTTTTTGTACTAGAGGTTGAACTCAGAGGCATTCTACCTCTGAGTTACACCTCCAGCCCTATTTTATTTTTTTAAATTTGTAAACAGGGTCTTGCTAAGTTGCAAGTTGGGAGGCTGGCCTTGAACCTGTGATCCTCCTGTCTCAGCCTCCCAAGTACTGGGATTATAGGCACGTTCCACCATGCCTGGCTACTTTATGCATGTTAAGCACTCCTTTTTTTTTTTTTTTTTGCGGTACTGGGGATGGAGCCCAGGGGCATTCTACCTCCAAGCTACACTCCCGGCCCCATTTTTTATTCTTCATTTTGAAACACTAAGTTGTGGAAGGCCTCACTAAGTAGCTGAGGCTGGCTGCAAACCCAGATCCCCCTGTCTCAGCCTCCCAAGTACTGGGATTACAAGCTTGTGCCACCACGCCTGGCTTAAGCACTCCTTTTTAAATAAACTATAGGACTTGGGAATACAGTTTTAAAAATATTCACTTAAGAGGGTTTAGAATCATAGAAATTGACAGAATTAGTATGTGTTCATACCACACTGCTTGCTCCCTTTCTGTTCATCCATCCATCTGCTGTTTTGGTGGAGAAGGGGAAAAGGGAATGGCAGTAGGAAAAAGATCCCACGCCATTATCTTCCATGCAATTCAGTAGTGAGGACAATGTCGCGCAGTAATTCTCTCTCCAGCTCCCTATTCATCCCTCCTTACATCCTGGGATTAAACTCAGGGACATTCTACCTCTAAGTTACACCCCCAGTCCCTTAAAAAAATTTTCTTTTTCCCAAACAGGGTCTCCCTAGATTGCTGGGAGACTTGCTAGGATGCTGAGGCTGGCTTTGGATCTGCAATCCTGTCGCGGCCTCGCAAGTACTGAGATTGTAGGCGTGTGCCACCCCGCCCAGCACGCTCAGTTTCTTAAGTGTTGTATATAGTTATTTTAGAAACTGACAGCTGCGAGACCCAGACTGAATCTCTCTTGGTACCACTGTGGGCCTTGTACATAATTGTTCTTTGGGTTTATCTTACCTAATCACCAAAATTTTACATGTTAACAGTAGTAGATCATGAGGAGAATCAGATAAGAAAATGTAGGGATAGTTCAGTTACAAAACATTAGCAGTGTTAATAGGAAAAACAATTTCAAAATAGCGGGTGTGGTGGTGCACACCTGTAGTCCTAGCTCCTTGGGAAGCTTAGGCTGGAGGACTGTGGTTACACTGAATCTGTAGATTGCTCTTGGTAATATGTCTATTTTAGCAATATTAACTCTTGTCTCTCCATGAACATGTGAGGTTGTTTGATCTTCTAGTGTCTTCAATATTTTCCTTCAGTGTTCTATAATTTTCATCGTAGAGATCTTTCATCTTCTTTGTTACATTTATTCCTACATATTTATTTTTTTGTGATACTAGGGATTGAACTCAGGTCCTTGCACATGCTAGTGCTGTACCACTGAGTTACATCCTCGGCCCTTCCTAGGTAATTTATTTATTTTTGAGGCTATCATAAATGGAAATGTTTTCCTGATTTCTTTTTCAGTGGATTCATTATTGAATACTGTATGATGATTTTGTATCCTGCTACTTTCCTGAATTTGTTTACTAGTTCTAGAAGTCTTCTTGTGGACCTTTTTGTATCTTCAGAGTTTAGGATCCTATCATCTGCACAACAGTGATAATGTGACTTTTCCCTTTCCTATCTGGATCTCTTTTATTTCCTTCTCTTGCCTAATTGCTCTGGCTAAAATTTCAAGTACTCATTAAATCGGAGTGGTAAGAGTGGACATTCTTGTCTTGTTCCTGACTAGAGGAAATGTTTTCCGTTTCCTCCATCCACTGTATTAGCTTTGGGTTTGTCATACATAGCCTGTTGAGGTTGAGGTAAGTTCCTTTTGTTTTTTCCCTCAGAATTGGGGATTGAATCGAGGGGTACTCTACCATGGAGGTACATCCCTATCCCTTTGTATCTTTTATTTTGAGACAGGACCTCCCTGTTACCCAGTCTGGCCTTGAACTTGTGACCCTCCTGCCTCAGCCTCCCAACCCCTGGGATTACGGTCCTGTGCCACTGCATCTGGATCATCAGTGTTCTTACCATGAATAGGAATGCTAATGACGAGCAAATACATGAAGAAACATCCGACATCTTCAGCCAGCAGGGAAATGCAAATCAACACTGTGCTGAGATTTCATTTCACTGCCAATAGAATGGCCATCATCAAGAATACAAATAAGCGGGGCGCGGTGGCGCACGCTTGTAATCCCGGTATTAGGGAGGCTGAGACAGGAGGACCCGGGTTCGCGGCCAGCCTCAGCTACTTAGTGAGGCCCTCCGCTACTTAGTGAGACCCTGTTTCAAAATAAAGAATAAAAACTAGGGCTGGGGGTGTAGCTTGGAGGTAGAATGCCTCTGGGTTCCATCCCCAGTTCTGCAAAAAGAAAGAGAAAGAAAGAAAGAAAGAGCGAGAGAGAGAGAGAGAGAGAGAGAGAGGGGAAGGAAGGAAGGAAGGAAGGAAGGAAGGAAGGAAAAGAAGAAAGAAAGAAAGAAAGAAAGAAAGAAAAGAAAAGAAAGAAAGAGGAAAGAAAGAAAAGGAAGGAAGGAAGGAAAGGAAGGAAGGAAAGGAAGGAAAGGAAGGAAGGAAGGAAGAAAGGAAGAAAGGAAGAAAGAAAAATACAAATAAGCCAGGTGTGGTTGGGCAGATCTATAATCCCAGTACTTGGGAGGCTGACGCAGGAGGATCTCAGGTTCGAGGACAGCCTCAGCAATGTTGACAGACTCTCAGCAACCTAGAGAGACCCTGTTTCAAAAGAAAAAATAAAAAGGGCTGGGGGTATAGCTTGGAGATAAAATGCACACACACACACACACACTACAAATAACAATAAATGCTAGTGAGGATGTGGGGGGAAGAAAGAACATGTACACACTACTGTTGGGGTTGTAAATAGTACAACCACTATGGAAATCAGTATGGAGGTTTCTCAGAAGACTAGAAACAGAACTAACATCCGACACCACCTGGGTATTTATCCAAGAATTCAAGTCAGCATACTATAGCAATACATGTGTGCCTCTATTTATGGCAGCTCAATTCATAACAGCCAAGTTACGGAACCAACCTAGGCAGGTACCCATCAAGAGAGGAATGGAGCCGGGCGTGGTGGCGCACGCTTGTAATCCCAGTACTTTGGGAGGCGGAGACCGAAGGATCCGGGTTCGCGGCCAGCCTCAGCTCTCTCTTCTCTCTCTACCTAGTGAGGCCCTCCACAACTTCGTGAGACCCGGTTTCAAAATAAAGTATAAAAAAATAGGGCCGGGGGTAGAACGCCCCTGGGTTCAATCCCCGGTACCGCAAAAAAAAAAAAAAAAAAAGAGATGAATGGATAAATAAAATGTATATATACACAATGTAGTTTTATTTAGCCATAAAGAAGAAGGAAATGATGTCATTTACAGGAAAATGGAAGCAACTTGAGAATACTGTTAAGTAAAATGAGCCAGACTCAGAAAGTCAAGGGCTGTATGTTTTCTCTCATATGTGGAAGCTAGAGATCCTCTGATTTCAGCCTCCCAGGTACTGGGATTACAAGGGTGCGCCACCATGCCCGGCTCTCAAGGTTATCTTTAGATACTGCATTTTAATTAGGTTTACGTAGATGAGTCTAGAGTTTCTAAATAAAACAACTTTTTTGGGGGGGTACTGGGGATGGAACCCAGGGATATTCTATCTCTGAGCTAACCCCAGCCCTATTTTATTTTTTATTTTGTGATACTGGGGATTGAACACAAGGGCTTTCTATCTTTGAGCTACACCCCCAGCCCTATTCTATTTTTATTCTGAAATGGGGTCTCACTAGGTTGTTGAGAGTCTTACTACTTGCTGAGGCTGTCCTTGAACCTGTGATCCTCCTGTCTCAGCCTCCCAAGTACTGGGATTACAAGCATGTGCCACCATGCCCAGCCTTATTTTTTATTTTGAAACAGGGTCTTGCTAAGTTGCTGAGGGCCTCCCTATGTTGCTGAGGCTGGCCTTGAACCTGGGATCCTCCCGTCTCAGCCTCCCAAGTACTGGGATTATAGGGATTCACCCCCACGCCCGGCTGTAAAACAATTTTTATAACTGATTTTAGCCAATCAGAAGTTTTGGTGAGCACCAATAAGAAAGACTTATTTAGAAAGGCTTGATAGCAAACTGGAAGATTTCATGAAGTTTTAGGCGTACTCACCCCACATTCATAACACTTAGATTTATCAAAGTAGTTTCGCCTTCGGATGAACTCAGCTGCTCTTCCATTGTCAATAGCAATGCTTGCCTTTATCACTCTACCAAATAACTAAACCAGAGAAAAATGTAAATGCAGAAGGATGTATTCATCCCAAAACTAGTTATTTGATCCTATTCCCTCAAATCTTCAATTCTACTTAATTTTTGGATTCTTTTATCATTTACCCCACTTGCGTGTGATAGTCTCTCCTGTGGTAATTTTTCTTAGATTTTACCAACATTTGGGAAACCCAGCACAACTTTTGACATCTTTTTTTTCTCCACAAGTTAGATACTGATATTGATTAGACTTGCTCAGGACCATCTCCTGTACCTCCACATTTTTTGGCCTTAATGAACAAATAGGCTTTTGGGTTAAAACCTTTGATGATAATGAATGGCTTACCTGTTTGTTATTTATTGCTCTAGTGCAATTCTGTGCAGAGTCTTTATCCAGAAATAAAATAAATGCAACCCCTTTACTCTTCCTGGTATCTTTGTCTTTCATTATAGTAACCCTTAAAGCATAAACAAAGAACCAGTTTACAATGAGGCAGCGATCACTAAAACAGATGTTAAAGACACAGAAAACTCAAGCTAAAAAAACAGAGTTAATAAAATATTTACAAAGAGAAATTGATTCATTTTAAAAACCAGTTGTCTCTTCAAATCCATGAGTGATCAAGAAGAAACAAAAGGAGAAAGTGATAATGACTTAATACAAGTGAGCACAGCTACGATTAGGAGTTAATCAGAGGTAGAAGGGCGAAGTAAAGAGACTACAGAACGATGGACTCTTTTTTTCCTTTTTGTGCAGTACTGAGGATTGAACCCCAGGGCATTCCACCTCTGAGCTACACCCCCAGCCCCGTTTTTAATTCTTTATTTTGAAACAGGGTCTCCCTAAGTTGCAGAGGGCCTCACAAGTAGTTGAGGCTGGCCAGGAACCCGTGATCCTCCTGTCTCAGCCTCCCAAGTACTTGGGATTACAAGCATGCGCCACCACGCCCGGCTAACAATAGACTCTTGAAGATTAAGTTTCTCCTCTCTATAAACTCCCTCACCCTGCACACAAGAACAAACAAACACAAAGAAAACTGAAGTATTCACTTCCAGAACCAAAGTAAAATGCTTTACTTAATTTTCTAAAGGGCTTAGAATCTAATTGTATTCTTAATATTCTTTTTTGGGGGGCTCTGGGGATTGAACCCAGGAACATTCTATCTCCGTGCTGTAACCTCCAGCCCCATTTTATTTTTATTTTGGAACAGTCTTGCTAGGTTGATGAGTCTCACTACTTGCTGAGGCTGTCTTCCAACCCGAAATCCTCCGGTCTCAGCCTCCTAAGTACTGGGATTACAAGCCTGCGCCACCACACCCAGCAGAATTCTTTAAAAGAATAGTAAGAGTGCCAGGTATAGTGTCACATGCTTGTAATACCAGTATCTGGGAGGCTGAGACAGGAGGATTGCAGGTTGGAAGACAGACTCAACAAGTAGTGAGACTCTCATCAACTTAGCAAGACCCTGCTTCAAAATAAAAATAAAATGGGGCTTGGGGTGTAGTTCAGAGGTAGAATGCCCCTGGGTTCAATCCCTAGTACCACACACACACACACACACACACACACACAAAAAAAAAAAAAAAAAAAAAAAACAATTCTCAGCTGGGCATGGTGGCACATGTCTGTAATCCCAGTAGTTGGGAGGCTGAGACAGGAGGATAGCAGGTTTGAGGACAGCCTCAGCAAGTAGTGAGCCTCTCATCAATCTAGCAAGACCCTGTTTCAAAATAAAAAAATAAAATAGGGCTGGAGATGTATCTTGAAGGTAGAATGCCTGAGTTCAATGCCCAGTACAAAAAAAAAAAAAAAAGAATTCTCAAAGCCAGTCATGGTGGCACACACCTGTAATCCCAGTACTTGGGAGGCTGAGACAGGAGGATTACAGGTTCAAGGCCAGTCTCAGCAATTTAGCAAGACCCTGTTTACAAATAAAAAGGGCTGGGGTGTAGCTCAGAGGTAGAACACACCTGGGTTCAATTCCCAGTGCCCCCCACCATAAATAAACAAAAAAAAAACCACTCAGTTCAGTGGTCTTAGCCCTACCATCCCCCCAGGTGCTCTAGTGACAGGGACGGTTGAGAGCACAGAGCTCCTCTTTCCCTTCCCCCTTCAGCAACCCCTGTCCTGGAAGTCCTTGCTCACCAGGCACCATTCAATATAGTTTAAGAACAATGTTCAGTGGAACTCTGGAGAAATGGCTGATTCCAAGGCAGGAGGAGGGCGGATAGCAGATGAGCTTGGAACTTTTTTTTTTCTGGTACTGGGGATTGAATCTAGGGGCATTCTACCTCCGAGCTTCACCCCCAGTCTATTTTATTTTTATTCTGAAACTGTTTCTCTAGGTTGATGAGAGTCTCACTATTTGCTGAGGCTGTCCTCGAACCTGCAATCCTCCTGTCTCAGCCTCCCGAGTACTGGGATTACAGGCGAGTACTGGGATTACAGAAATGTGCCACCATGAGGAAACAAAATGTTGGATCATGGCACAAGGATATAGAAGCGAGCTGGAAGGAGTTCCCACCAGCCAAAAATAGGACAATTTGAGTCCCCAAATAATTAATGAATTATAAAATATAAAAACATTCTTTATCATTAACAGAGAAGTGGGAGAAAGGAGAGCTCTTGCTTATAGCAGATGCCAAGGGTCAACTGGTGGATGTAGAGGGAGTCCTGGAGATGTAAAATCACCATTTTACAACAATCATGGTTAACACTGGATCAGGCAAGAACCATCAATATATGTTAAAACTTACATGGAATTTTTATGTGGAGCAGGATACTTGTATTGTCTTAGAGTGTCTCCCATAGAAAGCTTATTAATTGCAAAGGGAAAGTAAACAATGGAGAAACTGGACACTTTGTGTCAACAAAACTAGTGTCACTAGTGAGGGACGGATGGATACTGTATGCCTCCATGTGTGAGACTATAAAGGTCACATCATCCACACCGTGTATATATATATACCAGCCAAGAAAACGACACAAATCTAATGAAGAGCCGGGCGCGGTGGCGCACGCCTGTAATCCTAGTACTTGGGAGGCTGAGACAGGAGGATCCGGGTTCGCAGGCAGCCTCAGCCACTTAGTGAGGTCCTCTGCAACTTAGTGAGACCCTGTTTCAAAATAAAGAATAAAAAATAGGGCTGGGGGTGTAGCCTAGAGGTAGAACGCCCCTGGGTTCAATCCCCAGTACCGCAAAAAAAAAAAAAAAAGAAATCTAATCATGAAGGAAACAAATAATGAGAGGGAGAGAAAGATGGGGGTGGAAAAAGGAGGAGAATGGCTGTCTTCTTTATAAATGCTCTAAAGGAGGTTATCAGAGGCAATACTTAACTCTAGACTGGATGCTATACTAGACAGGGAATAATGTTACCTAGGTCATTTTTAAGTCAACTAACTAAACTGGAACATGGGTGGCTGAGTCAATAAAAGTATCAATATGGATTCAGGCTGGGTGCAGTGGTACATGCCTGTAATCCCAGTGCTTGGGAGTCTGAGACAGGAGGGTCACAGGTTGGAAGCCAGTCTCAGCAGACACACCGTTTCCAAAGGGGGAAAAAGAATAGGGCTAGGAGTGTAGCTCAGAGGTGGAATGCCCGTGGGTTCAATCCCCAGCACCACAAAAAGCAAAAACAATACCAACAAAATATATATTTATGAAGTTGGTAATTATACTGTGGTTTTATATAAGATATATACCTACATTTAGGAAATAATACACTTAAGTACTTGGGAATAAAGGGCGATGTTAGTAACTTACCTTTAAATGACTCACAAAGACAAACTCTGTTTTTTTTGTGTGTGTATCTGAATTGACACACCAGGAAAGAGGACAAATGAGAATGAAAATGTTGGAAATGCTAACAATACTAAAATATGGATAAATGATTCTTTTTTTTTCTTCCAGAACTGGGGATTGAACCCATTCTACATCCAAGCTACATCAGCCCTATTTTTTTATTCTTTATTTGAAACAGGGCCTCCCTAAGTGGCTGAGGCTGGCCACGAACCTACGATCCTCCTGTCTGGGCCTCCCAAGTACTGGGATTGCAAGTGTGCACCACCATGCCCGGCTAAAGGAGGAAAGGTTTATTTTGGCTTACTGGATAAATGATCCTTTGATGTTCCTGTACTAGTTTTGTAGTTTTATAAACTTGAAACTATTTCTAAATAGTAAGAAAAGAATGTTCAAGACAAATCTTAATAATTTTCTAAAATCTGAATTTTAGAAAAATGCACAAGATGACACAAGTGAATATATAGACATTTTATTCAACATTACATTTTACATATTAACATTTTATTTGGGTTTGGGTTAAGGTACATATAGAATCATTAGAATGAAACTGGTAAAAATCCCACTATATTAAGAAATGTCTAACTTTATTAAGAAAATTATAAAGTGAAATAATTTAGGGAAAAAATGGGTAACTAAAATGGTTTCTCATAACTGCATATTAAACTAAAACTAGAGACCAAGGCATCTCTGAAATAAAAGGGTTTATCAAGCAGTTGCTAGCCAGAGGAAAAATGAAATTTTCAGACAAGTTTCTTTCTTTTTTTTTTTGCGGTACGAGGGATGGAACCCAGGGGCATTCTACCTCCAAGCTACACCCCCAGCCCTATTTTCTTATTCTTTATTTTGAAACGGTCTCACTAAGTTGTGGAGAGCCTAAGTAGCTGCGGCTGGTCACAAACCTGTGATCCTCGTCTCAGCCTCCCAAGTACTGGGATTATAAGGGTGCATCACCACGCCCAGACTCCAGTAACAATTTGAGAGAAATATTAAGTAAGATACTTTAATTTTTTGGAATTTCTCATAATTATCTATGAAGGTCAGTAAGGTCAGAAATCTTTTTTTTTAAAAGTGCTATTTGAGAAGTGTTAGATTGGGCGTGGTGGCACATGCCTGTAATCCCATACTTGGGAGGCTGAGAAAAGAGGATGGCAGGTTCAAAATCAGCCTCAGTAACTTAATAAGGCCCTCAGCAACTTAGCAAGACTCTGTTTCAAAATAAAAATAAATAAATAAAATGGGACCGGAGGTGTGGGTCAGAGGTAGAATGCCCCTGTGCTCAATGACCAGCAAACATACACACAGTGCTGGCTTTCTGTGTCATCCTTAATTAATGATCTCTGATTTGTCCCCCTTTCCATTCTGCTGTTTTTGTGTCCATGATAGCATCACGCTTTCAACAGTTTATTATTGGTTTCTTGATGTTAATTCTCTTATATACTAGTGGAAGTCCTTTACAAAATAAATAAATAAAATCATATCATTCCTTTGCTCAAAAATCTGTTTCTTTAAACTACCTATTCACTCTCTAGAAAGTAATACCCTTAATCTTCCCCATTTTTTTGGTACTGGGGATTGAACCCAGGGACAGTCTACCGTCAAGCTATACTACCAGCCCTTTTTATTTTTTGTTTTGAAAAAGGGTCTGGCTAGGTTGCTGAGAGTCTCACTACTTGCTGAGGCTGGCCTTGAACCTGCCATCCTCCTGTCTCAGCCTCCCAAGTACTGGGATTGCAGGCTTGCGCCACCAAGCCTGGCTGTCTTTTTTTGTTTCTTTCTTTTTATTCTTTGTTTTGAAACAGGGTCTCCTAGGATGCTGAGCAAGCAGGATTCGGAATCTGCTTCCATTTCTAGACAAATCCTGTGCTTTCTCCTCCTTGCTTATTCATCTCCAGTCACACTGGCCCGCCCTTCCTCCCTCCCTCTCTTCCTTTTTGTGGTACAGGGGATTGAACTCAGGGGCATTCTACCTTTGATCTATATCCACAGAATTTTTTTTTAATTATTATTTTTTTGCTATACTGGGGACTGAATCCAGGGGCATTCTACCTCTGAGCTACACCCCCAGCCCTATTTTTTATTCTTTGCTTTGAAACAGGGTCTCACTAAGTTGGGGAGGGCCTCACTAAGTAGCTGAGGCTGGCACGAACCCGGATCCTCTGGTCTCAGCCTCCCAAGTACTGGGATTACAGTATTGCTCCACCACGCCCAGCTACCAGCATTTTTTACTTTAGTTTATTTTAAGACATTGTTTTGCTAAATTCCCCAGGCTGACCTGGAACTTTTGATCCTCCTGCCTCAGCTTCCCAAGTCGCTAGGATTATAGGCATGCACCATGGTGCCCAGCATTCTTTTTTCTTTTGTGGTACTGGGATTGAACTCAGGGGCATTCTACTTCTGAGCTACACACCACAACCCTATTTTATTTTTAGTTTTGAAATTGTGTCTTGCTAGGTTGCTGAGAGTCTCACTACTTTCTGGGACTGTCCTTGAACCTGTGACCCTCCTGTCTCAGCCTCCCAAGTACTATGATTACAGGCGTGCATTACCATGCAGGGTCATTGATGCCATTTATGATATAATATCAAGTTAAAAAAGAGAAAACGAAATTGCATGTATAGAATAGAACCTTCAAAACTCTCTACATGTTTATGTACATAGAAAAATAACTGAATATACATAAAAATGTTAAAATGAACTTTAAAATTTTGTTATATGAAGTATCTTATAACATTAATACTTACTTCACAACTTTGCCATACTTGGAAAATATCTGAAATAAAAGATCACATAATGTATATTTTAAAATCATAAAAACATTAAAATTTCAGGTATTATATACTGACCAAATTCCATGTTATAGTTTATGAAAATTTTAGTGTTCAGTCTATAAAACAAACTCTACAAGAACTATTTTCTAGGCAACTAGGACAATATTCCTTCTTTTTTTTGTGTGTGTGGTACTGGGGATTGAACCCAGGGGCAGTCTACCTCCAAGCTACACCCCCAGCCTTATTTCATTTTGAAATGGATCCCACTAAGTTGATTAAGGTCTTGCTGAATTGCTGAGGCTGGTCTTGAACCTATGATCCTCCTGTCCCAGCCTCTCAAGTACTGGGATTATAGGCATGCACCACCATGCCTGGCTACAATATTCTTTTGTTTTCTTTTTTTGGTATTGGTGATTGAACCCCAGGTTGTTCTACCTTGGAGCTACACCCTGGGCCCTTTTTCTTATTATGATTGTTTTTTTCTTTTTGGTACTGGGGATGGAACCCACGGGCATTCTATCTCTGAGCTACACCCTCAGCCCTATTTTATTGGAAACAGGGTCTCGCTAAGTTGCTAAGAGCCTCACGAAGTTGCTGATGCTGGCTGGATCCTCCTGTGTCAGCCTCACAAGTACTGAGATTACAGGGGGTGTGCCAACATGCTTATCAAGTTAGGGAAATATTCTTTTTGTGATACTGGGGATTGAACCCGTGGCATTCTACCTCTGAGCTACACTCCCAGCCCTATCTTATTTTTTATTTTTTTGGTACTGGGGATTGAACCCAGGGGCATTGTACCTCTAAGCTACATCCCAGCCCTATTTTTAATTTTTATTTTGAAACAGGGTCTCACTAGGTTGATGAGAATCTCACTACTTGCTGAGGCTATCCTCAAACCTGTGATCCTCCTGTCTCAGCCTCCCAAATAGTGGGATTACAAGTGTGTGCCACCACACCCAGCAATATTCTTTTTTATTTTGAAACAGGATCTCCTGTGTGCTACCATGCCCCATTTTGTACACTATTCTTATTATTGGATTCATATATCCTCCTCAATTCAATTTTTTCTTTTTTTTGGTACTTGGGATTGAAACCAGGGGCATTCTACCTCTGAGCTACACTCCCACCCTATTTATTTGGAATCAGGGTCTTACTAAGTTGCTGAGGGTGGCTTTGAACCTGTGATCCTTATGTCTCAGCTTCTCAAGTACTAGGATTATAGGTGTGCACCATCATGCCCAGCTGCCTTTTTATTTTTCATTTTGAAGCAGGGTCTTGCTAAATTGCTAAGGCTGGCCTTGAACCTGCAAAGTACTGAGATTACAGGCCTGTGCCACCACACCTGGCCTTAATTCCTAAATTTCTGATAATGGAGTGGATACAAAGAAAAAAAAAGTAACACGGTAGCTGGGCAAGGTGGCACATGCCTATAATACCAGCTGTTTAAGAGGCTGAGGCAGGAAAATCAAAAGTTCAAGGTCAGCTTCAGGAACTTAGCAAGACCTTTTCTTTTTTGGTACTGGGGACTGAACCCAGAGTTCTACCTCTGAGCTCAACCCCTTTTTTTTGGTACTGTGGATTGAACCCAAGGGCATTTTACTTTTGAGCCAAAAGTAAAATGTATTTATACTAAATGTATTTATACTAAAACCCCCAGCCCATTTTATTTTTCATTTTGAAATAGGGTTTCATTAAATTGCTAAGGCTGGTCTCAAACATGCGATCCTCCCATCTCAGCCTCCCAAGTACTGGGATTACAGGTGTATACCACCACCTAGGAAGAGTTCTATAATTAGTTGTATAATGCAGCAATGTAGCATAACTGGATTAGTGTTAGCAACACTGGACTGAGGGCCAGTACAATTTTCCATATAACACTTTTTTTTTCCTGTGGAACTGGGGATTGAACCCAGGGGCATTCTACCTCCAAGCTACACTCCCAGCCCTATTTTTTTATTCTTTACTTTGAAACAGGGTCTCACTAAGTTGCGGAGGGCCTCACTAAGTAGCTGAGGCTGGCCGTGAACCTGCAATCCGGTCTCAGCCTCCCAAATACTGGGATTACAAGCCTGCACCATCATGCCTGGCTTACATATAACAATTTCTAAGGGCTTATTTCACTCAGAGTGAAAGCTAGAGCATTTACCATAATCTGTGTATGTGCTATACAGCCTCCTTAAAGTGGGCTTACTTCTGATTACTTACTAAGAATTTTTCCAGGGTGAAATATTTGCTTAAGTTACATCTGTATCTCAAATAGAGAATTCAGTAGATAATTGTATTTATACTAAAACTTACCCGGTATAAGTCATTGTTTGTCAGGGAGAAGGGCAAGTTGGATACATACACCGTGCTCTTACTTGGAGCTAAGCCACCACTCATTTCTAAAAAGAAAAATCAACCAATCGTAAGCAATGTAACCAGCTATTCTTCATTCCAAGTAAAACCAAGAGTTGGCAAACACTGATTTAATTATACGCCTTCCTTACATTTTAAGAAGAAGCAAGGAGTCTACCTGGGCCAACCAAGGAATTCCTTTTCTCCAGCTACCACTAAAGAATTTTTATGGTCCTTTCAAGTAGGTTCTTTAACCTTTCAGTGCTGGACTGTAAGTATATGGAGAGGGTTTTAAAAAAGATGAAGGCAAAAACCTTTAGATTACTTTTAACCTCCCATCAGGATAAGAGTACGAAAGTGCTTTCAGACTGACTGACCGACCTACGTACATACGTTTGCTCCTTCCTTCCTCCCTCCCTTCCTACTTACCTACCTCCCTACCTACCTAACCTCCCTTCCTACCTCTGAGCTATACCCCCAGCCCTTTTTATTTTTTAATCGTGAAAGAGGGTCTAGCTAAGTTGCTGAGAGTCTTGCTATGCTGCTGAGGCTGGTCTCGAACCTGCAATCTTCCTGTCTCAGCCTCCCAAGTACTGGGATTACAGGTGTGTGCAACCATGCCTGGCTTGTCTTAATTTCTCTGGAGTGATGTTGAGAAAACATTTGACAACATAAAGCCCTTTCGAGTGCTTCATTTTGTTCATTATTGTCAAATTATGCAATGATGCATTTTATGAAATGGGTTCAGAACTTTGAAGATACTCACCTGTGTATGTAAATATATATGTGTAAATATATACACATATATATTTACAAATATAATCCGTAACTGATTTTCACACTTTATTTTACATACTCACCAAATTACCAGTGAAAATTATATCGGATATAATTGAAAAGCCATATTCAAATTTAAAAATTTTTTGGCCGGGCGTGGTGGTGCACACTTGTAATCCCAGTACTTGGGAGGCGGAGACCGGAGGATCTGGGTTCGCGGCCAGCCTCAGCTTTTAGTGAGGCCCTCCGCAACTTCGTGAGACCCAGTTTCAAAATAAAGTATAAAAAAATAAGGCCGGGGGTGTAGCGCGGAAGTAGAATGCCCCTGGGTTTAATCCCGATACCGCAAAAAAAAAAAACAACGACGACAAAATAAAGGATAAAATATAGGGCCGGGGGTGTAGCTGGGAGGTAGAATGCCCCTGGGTCCAATCCCCGGTACCGCAAAAATAAATAAATAAATAAATAAATAAAATAAAATTGTATGGTGCTAGGGCTTCGCACAAGTTCAAATTTTCGACATAAAATGCACATGTGGCGTGTATTTGAGATAGGAGTACAAACTCTCATGAACAGCAAAATATGGACCCTAAGGTATGCCGATTCCAATTCACGAAGTAATGGAACAGTGTTTGGGGGGAATTACTTAGAAAACGTCTGGAACTGAACATCTAGATACAAGTCACTTCTCAAGTTTCTCTCCTTTTTTTTGTTTTGCGGTACCAGGGATTGAACCCAGGGGCATTCTACCTCCGAGCTACACCCACCAACCCTATTTTTTATTCTTTATTTTTGAAACAGGTTCTCACTAAGTTGCGGAGGGCCTCACTAAGTAGCTGAGGCTGGCTGCAAACCTGCGATCCTCCTGTCTCAGCCTCCCAACTACTGGGATTACAAGCGTGCGCCACCACACTCGGCTTAAGTTTCTCATTTGTGTCTACTTACAAGTTACATGTTCTGGTGAGAAATGCGAAGGCTGATACCTTGGCCTAGAAAAGGTTGGGTGAAGCCGGGCGTGGTGGTGCATGCCTGCAATCCCAGTACTTGGGAGGCTGAGACAGGAGGATCGCAGGTTCACAGCTAGCCTCTGCAACTTAGTGAGACCCTATTTCAAAAAAATAAAATAAAATAGGGCTGGGGGTGAGGCTCAGAGGTAGAACACCCCTGGGTTCTATCCTAGTCAGTACCACCAAAACAAACAAACAAACAAACAAAGGGTGACTGAAAGGCAAATCCTTTTTTTTTCTTTTTGCGGAACTGGGGTTTGAACTCAGAGGCATTCTACCTCCGAGTTACACACCCAGTCCTATTTTCTTTTCTTTATTTTTTTGTGGTGTCGGGGATTAAACCCAGGGGCATTCTACCTCCGAGCTACACCCCAACCCTATGTTTTTATATAGATTCTGTTTGCTTTTTTGATTATTGATCCCTCCATTTTAAAGAAAGCATATATTGGGAAGAGAGTTACAAACTCGACATTAGCTGCTACTTTAGTATATAGAACTTGCACTTGCAAGTTTTGGCTTTTTTTTTTTTTTTGCGGTACTGGGGATTGAACCTAGGGGCATTCTACCTCCTAGCTACACCCACAGCCCTATGTTTTTATTCTTTATTTTGAAACAGGGTCTCACGAAGTTGCAGAGGGCCTCACTAAGTAGCTGAGGCTGGCCGCGAACCCGGATCCTCCAGTCTCAGCCTCCCAAATTCTGGGATTACAAGCGTGCGCCAGCACGCCCCGCTGGGGCAAGTCCTTTGGGCTGCGGGTTCGGGGTGGGGCCGCAAGCGAGGAAGCAAGCGTTTACCTTCAGATGGGGCGGGCCCGGGAGCCCCGAGGAGCGCCGGCACTCGCCTCTGCTGGGGCTCAACCCCGAGTCTTCCTCGCCCCCCGCGGCGGACTGGGCATCACGGGTGCCAGCGATGGGGCGCAGACACCAGGTGGGCAGCAGCAAAAGCGCTCCTGGCCAGCGCTCGGAGCCAGCCCCGCCGCAGGGCGGAGAGGCGCGCGCGTGCGCGTGAAGTCGTCGCGCTCATATGACGTCGTCGCGCTCATATGACGTCGTCGCGGTCCCGTGGCGTCGTCGCGCTCGTGCGGCGGCGTCGCCCTCCCGTGACGTCATATCGCACGCGCCGGAAGTGCCTCTCTGGGATTTCGGCGGCGAGCGAACGACTACATTCCCGGGGTCTCCCGGCTGCCCAGTGTAGGTGAGCGCGTTTTTTCTTTTCTGAGGGGTGGATGGGACGGCGGGAGCTGGCTTCTCTACCCCGGGGGGAGCGGGCGGGCGTTCTCCGTGGGGGAACCCGGAGTCTCCTGCTGCATTTGAATCGTGCCACAGTTCCGTCCTTGCGTGGCGGGTGGAGAGACGCAGTGGATTTTGGAATAAAGGAAACGGTGGCGTCTAAGATACAGGTTCGCTTCTCTGTAGCGCCTTACTTGGAAAAGAGAGTCCTGCGCTAGGTCACGCTAGTGACTCGTCGTCAGTCTGTCCACACGTCGGTGATTTTATTGAGTGCATTCGACGGAACCAGCGTGGTATTAGGCACTTTGGGAGATTTTTTTTTTTTTTTTAGTGCAAAACAGGCATTTTTCTGGCGGCGGTCTCAGTCCAGTTGGAGAGGCGAGGCCAACTTTGGGAGAGTTGGCTTCACAGAATAACTCCTCTTGAGTTTGGTTTGGACAAATATTGAACTTCTTGGCACCGTTTTTCTTCCTCTAAATCTAAAATGGGCACGCACTGCTTTTCTCTAAGAGGTCGGAACAGGCCCATCAATCATACTAGAAAAATCAGGAAATAATGCAAGGTAGTTTATATTTAACTTCTACCCACCAGCACACGCAGACCAGGCCTCTAACTACTCCTTGGGAGCCTGCGTGCCAGCAGCCTGGAACCCAGAGCCTGTCCTGGAGCCTGCACAATCAATCCAGACTGAAGCCGATGCCTTCTAGAGACGGAAGTGCAATCCATCCAGGGCGCAGCTGAATTTTGGGAGGCCTGAATGCCTCGGCGTCCACCAAAGGACCGCTGGGACTATTTCTCTTGGCAAACTTGTGGCCAACCAAACCTATCATGCGTCACATCCCTGTTATCCTTGGTTACCGCCCAAGATGTAAGCCCCTTTGGTCTTATATGCTATACTCTTATTTCCTGCTGCTTTGTGCTTCCTTTCCCTTGATGTAGGCTATCACTTATTCCTTTCCCATTTCACCCCTCAGCACCCCAGCTGTGCTCACTGAAACCTCTAGTCTCAGCTTAACCTCCTTTTACTTATTCAGCCTCTTTACTGAAATTCTCCTTCATTGCACCTTAATTAATACCTGGTGTTTCCCGCTAACTTTTTCAATTGAATCCTTCCCGCTAACTTTTTCAATTGAATCCTTTTTCTGACACCTACATTTAAGATTGGGTGTGCCTCTAGCCATATTGAACTGATTTGACTTCCTTAAGATAACATTTTCCTCTTTCCAAAGACTTTGGAAAGGCTCTTTTCTTTTTCTGAGACAGTGATTTCCCTGTCCTCCTGCTTGAGGGTATTTCCTAACTAATCATAGATATCCTTGCCATCCTTAGGTTTTCTCTGCTTCCCTCATAGCACTTATCAAATGCCTCCTAATTGCTTGTTTCTTTGCCTTTCCTGCTAAGCTAGGCCGTGGGGGAGGGACTGTTTGTCTTGCTTGTCTTTGTATCTCCAGTGTCTAATACAGATGCTGGCGCATAATAGGCAGTCATATCGTTCTTGAATGATTGTGGGTGCTGAAGATATGATTTCAGAAGCCAAGGCATTTAATATTAAGGAATATGTAAGGAACCTGGGCCGTTTGCCTGTAATCCCAATATTTGGGAGGTTCAAGCCCAGCCCACAGTAATTTGGAAAACACATTTTATTTTTCCTCTGGAGCTGACTTCTACACCCTGGTGGAGTGTAAAAGGCCCGACCGATTTGCATTCTTGATCAGGAAAAGCACATACAATATTCGTTATGGACTGGGTGTGGTGGTGTGTAGCCATAATCCCAGTACTTGGAGGCTGAGGCATAGTTGCAGGTTTGAGGACAGCCTCAGTAATGTCACAAGCCCGTGTTTCAAAATAAAAAAGGGCTGGGGGGTGTGGGTCAGAGGTAGAACACCTCTGGACACCCCATCTCCCACCCCAACAAAATGCTAAATTAATGTCTGTAATCCCAGTACTGGGGAGGCTGAGACAGGAGGATCACAGGTTCGAGGCCAAACTCAGCAACTTGTCTAGACCTTCACCAAATTAGCAAGACCCTGTTTCAAAAAAAGGGGGGGTGACTGGGGTGTAGCAGGGAGGTAGGAGGCCCGTAGGTTCAATCCCCAGTACCAAAAGGTAAATAAATAATGCTAAGTTATTTGGTTCAACATGGAAGCAGTCAGTGACCCTGCCTCCACCCTCTTCTTTCTCCTCTAATTCAGGTCAATGTCCTGTAATGGCATTACCGCCCTACTCCCCACCTTATTTCCAGCCTTAAAAACTGGTAGTGAGTTCCTTATGTTAAGTTCTGCTTTAGTACCATTTAATTCCCTAGAATCCGTTCTCTGTCCTTGCCTGTCCTTCGTGAAGCAGTGTGATAATAATGTTTGGAAGGACTGTAGCTTTAAAGTCTTGCAGGCCTGAGTCTGACTCCAGGCTCCATTTGACCCTGGATTTAATCTCTTCAGAGCTTCCACTTTTTTTTTTTAATGTGGAATGTGAGAGACAGTATGTTCACCTTTAGGATTGTCTGGGTAAAGGGCTGTTTTGAAAGTTTATTGCACTTGGGGGAGGGAAAGACAGCTTGTTGTACAGCTAAGTAGGTTTATTCCCCTTGCTCTGTGAGTCTGCTTCCGTCAGTTCTGTCATGAACAGTCTTCCCTAATGTCTTTGCTATTTCTTTTTTTTTTTTTTTTTTGTGGTACTGGGGATTGAACCCAGGGGCATTCTACCACCGAGCTACACCCTAGCCCCCCTTTTTTTTATCCTTTATTTTGAAACCGGGTCTCACGAAGTTGCGGAGGACCTCACTAGGTAGCTGAGGCTGGCCGCGAACCCGGATCCTCCGGTCTCCGCCTCCCAAGTACTGGGATTACAAGCGTGCGCCACCACGCCCGGCTTCTTTGCTATTTCTTAAATTCACTATTATCCATTCACTATTCACTATTGTCCATTCACTTAATAAGCAACCTCTGAATTTTATTTGTGTGTGTGTGGTACTGGGGATTGAGCCCAGGGGCATTTTACCTCGGATCTATACCCCCCAGCCCCATTTTATCTTTCTTATTTTGAAACAGGGTCTGACTAAATTGTGGAGTTGCTTGCTAAGTTGCTGAGACTGTCCTCAAACCTGTGATCCTCCTGTCTTGGCCTCCCAAGTATTGGGGTTACAGGTATGCATCACCACGCCCAACAACCTCTGAAGAGTCTGTTAACACTTTTTAGGTTTCTTAAAGGCTTTCATAATGCACTACTTGCATTTAACTCTCTCTGAGTTCAAAACAATACTTAAGCCCCTTGGCCCAGTACTACAAAAAAAAAAACAAAAACAAAACCCCAAACAATGCTGAATTCTAGTAGGTACTTTGCTCTGTTTTTTTTTTTTTTTTTTTTTTTTTTTTTGCGGTACCGGGGATTGAACGCAGGGGCATTCTACCTCCGCGCTACGCCCCCGGCCCTATTTTTTTTATGCTTTATTTTTGAAACTGGGTCTCACGAAGTTGCAGAGGGCCTCACTAGGTAGAGAGAGAGAGAGAGAGGAGAGAGAGAGAGATAAATCATGCGCGCGCCCGCGCATGCGCGCTGAGGTTGGCCGCGAACTCGGATCCTCCGGTCTCCGCCTCCCAAAGTACTGGGATTACAAGCGTGCGCCACCACGCCCGGCTTCTTTGCTCTGTTTTTGACCATTTTAATTGGCATCAATGCTAATTTCTCCCCCAAGACCTTAACTATTTTAAAATTTATTTTTAATTTAGTTGTCTGGAATTTTCCAACAGAAATATGCAGTTTTTAGGTTCAAGCCAGCCCTTTAAAGTTCCCTAATGTTTCAATTTAGGATGTCAAATATATTTACCTTATTTTGGACCAGCTAATCTCATCCTGAGATGAGTTTAAGATTTGAAAAAAGGCATAGTGGCACATGCCTCTAATCCCAGTAGTTGGGAGGCTGAGACAGGGGGATCCCAGGTTCTAGGCAAGCCTCAGCAATTTAGGAAGGCCTTCTGCAACTTAGACCTTTTTTTTTAAAGTCAAGTGTGGTGGGGCATGCCTGTTAATCTCAGTTCTTGGGAATCTGAGGCAGGAGAATCATTGCAGGTGTGAGGACAGCCTCAACAACTTAGGGAGACCCTGTTTCAACACAAAGCCTCTGGGTTCAACCCCCAGCAGCACAAAGAAAAAAAAAAGTTAAATCTACCCTAGGTCATTTATAGGAATTTCAGAGGATAGGGCCTGCGTGGTGTTATTTATTTATTTATTTTGCAGTCCTGGAGGTTGAACCCAGGAGTACTCTTATCGCTGCACTATATCCCTAGTCCTCTTTATTTTCTTATTTTGAGATAGGGTCTCAACTAAGTTGCCTAGGCTGGCCTCAAATCTTCCATTTTCCTGCTTCAGCGTCTGAGTTGCTAGGTGGTGCTTTATTTATTTATTTATTTATTTATTTGATCCATTATAATTATAACATTTGTTACATATTTGTACACGCACATAACAATTTGGTCAATTTAATTCCCCAGGATGGGTTTTTTTTGTTTTCTTTTTTATTTTATTTTATTTTATTATTATTTTTTGCGGTAGTAGGGATTGAACTAAGGCGCATTCTACATCTGAGCTACACCCCCAGCCCTTTTTTTATTCTTTATTTTGAAACAGGGTCTCACTAAGTTGCGGAGGGCCTCACTAAGTAGCCGAGGCTGGCTGCGAACCTGCGATCCTCCTGTCTCAGCCTCCCAAGTACTGGGATTATAAGTGTGCGCCACCGTGCCCGGCTTCTTTTTTATTTTACTGGATATTGAACCCAGGTGCATTCTACCTCTTAGCTATACCCTCAACTCTTTATTTCCATCTTGAGAGTCTCGCTAAGTTGTTAAGGCTGGCCTCAAATCTTCGATCCTCCTATCTCAGTCTCCCAAATATCGGGATTACAGGTGCATACCACCATGCCTGGCTAGGTGGTGTAACTTTTAAAAGCTTTCTAGAAGCTGAGTGTGGTGGCATACACCTGTAATCCCAGTACTTGGAGGCTAAGACAAGAGGATCTCAGGTTCGAGGGCTTGGCAATTTAGAACTTAGACCCTGTTTCCAAAAAAAAGGATTGGGTGTGTAGCTCAGCAGTAGAACCCCTCTGGGTTCTATCCCCAATACTACCCGGCCCCCTTCCCCCCCAAAAAAAATTCTTTAGATAATTCTGGTATGATGCAGCCAGGGTTGAAAAGCATTGCTTTTGATGCTGGAAGTAAAAGGTTTCATTGGTACCTTTTGTTCAAAAGTGAGGCAGGATCAGTGTCTTGAGAAGAGTTGTGGAGAATCATAATCCAATAGTGCTAACAAGTTTTCTGAATAATTACAGGTTACAAAATCCTAGTGTTTAGGTTCTCTGGAATGGCTCATATGGTGGTTGTATGAACTATCTGGCCAATAAGAAGCACTTTACTAAGGAAAAGGAGCAACAGAGGTACAGTCACTGCCTTTGCCTTTTAGTTTAGTTGTGTTAGTTTAGTTTAGTGGTGTTTACTTTGGGAGAGTGGAAAGAAAGAAAAGTAAATAGGATACGTTGTTATATAGTACCATTCTGTAGTAGGGTTCTTTGAGGGGCACAAAGATCAGCTAAATTCTTTCTAGAGAATGTAAGAAAAGGTGACATTTGAGTTGAAAAAAAAGTTTTTTTATGGTACTGGAATTGAAGCCAGAGGCATTCTACCTCCAAGCTACATCCCAGTCCTTTTTATTTTTTTGAAACAGGGTCTCTCTAGGTTGCTGAGAGTGACTACATTGCTGAGGCTGTCCTCGAACCTGTGATCCTTCTGTCTCAGCCTCCCAAGTACTGGGATTACAGGCGTGGACCACCACGCCCAGCTCAGTTGAATTTTCAAAGAGTAGAAGCAGAAAGGCAGATAAATATTGTAGACCTCAGGGAAGGTGTGTTGAGAAACAATGGCATTCTTTCAGAACAAGTAGTTTGGTAGCAGTTTGAACAAGCAGCAGGAATAAGGAAGTATCGATCTATGTGCTTTACCGAGGTGATAGACATAGCTAGATTTAGTAAGTATTTAGATGTGAAAAGTTTGGGGTTTATATGACTCGGGTTTCTGATTTGGGCCTGGTGGTATCATTGACAAAAACAGAAGATAAGCGATGAAGTGAATTTCTGAGAAGTGCAGAGCCGTTTTGGCACGTTGAGTTTAGGTGTGGGGCATCCTCTTGAGAGTCCAGAGGCCACTTTTGCTCACAATGCCAGTCCTTCCTTCCTCGAAGCCTGTGCTGAAGTTACAGTCATAGTAGTTGGGGTTAGCTTGGTGAAATGCTCTAAGAAAAGCGTACTTGCTTCCTGGAATTAAAACCCATGATGATATATTGAACAGACCTTCTTTATTGATTATGGCATTGAGTGAGATTTTTGTGATTTGTAACCAGTTATTGGCCTACTTGTAAATGAAGCTTGCATTCTCCACCTTGAATTCTAATTCTGTTCTCTGCCTAATTGTGATGTAGCGGGTCCTTCCATTTTTCTTTTCTATTCTTCAGTTTGGGTAACCTGTTCAATCAGAGCATTACTGGCGTACTCTTGGGACCCCACTAATGTGAGGAGACTTTAGTGATGATGTGGTAAGTAGCATGATCACTCGCTAGAGGTCAGGCCCCTTTGTGTAAATTTTACTAATGAGTTGTGGGGCAGATGAATGGATTTCTTAAATCTGGATAATGTTATAAACAACACGCTGTTAATCAGGTTGTTGTACTTAACAGTTCTTTTTAAAATCTTTTGAGTTGAATGTGTTGGTGCACTGCTGGGATTTTAGTACTGGGGAGGCTAAGACAGGAGGATCATAGGTTCAAAGCCAGCTTCAACAACTTACTCTGAGACCCTGTTTCAAAGTGAAAAATAAAAAGGGGAGAGGTACTTGGGAAGCTGAGACATGAGCATCGCATCATAGGTTCATGGCCAGCCTCAGTAACGTAGCGAGGCCTTCACAACTTAGAACCTGTTTCAAACCAAAAAATAAAAATAGTGCTGGGAGTGTATTTCAGAGGTAGAAACTCCCTAGGTTCAATCCCCAATACCCCCTAAAAAAATCTTTAAAAAGTTACAAGGTGTTATTTATTTATTTATTTATTTATTTTGCGGTACTGGGGATTGGACCCAGGGGCATTCTACCTCCGAGCTACACCCTCAGCCCTATTTTTTATTCTTTATTTTGAAACAGGGTCTCACTAAGTAGCCAAGGCTGGCCGCAAACCTGCATCCTCCTGTCTCAGCCTCCCATGTACTGGGATTATAAGCATGCACCACCACGCCTGGCTGTGTTATTTAAATTTAAGGTGATATTAGCATATTCTTTCCCCTTATCACTCTATAGTACTTTAATTATCATATCCTCCTGCTGTCATGCATATTTCCTTTTCTGTTAACCTTCATTCAAGATCCAACTTGAAGCCCATCTTCATGACAGCCAATGTTCTTCTCTTTTGTACTTAATCAAAACTGTCTTCTATTTTATTTTATTAACAGTACAAGATTGCCTATAGAATCTTTCTTATTTATATTCCTGCTTCCTTAATTATAAATTTCTAAGGATGGGAGACATCCAATACTTTGTCATGGGCCCCACCAGGGCTGTTTGATTTTTTTATTTTTATTTTTTATTTTTTGTGGTACTGAGGATTGAACCTAGGGGCATGCTACCTCTGACCTACACCCCCAGCCCTATTTTATTTTTTATTTTGAAACAGGGTCTCTCTAGGTTGCCAAGGTTGTTCTCGAACCTGTGATCCTCCTGTCTCAGCTTCCAAAGTACTGGGATTACAGGTGTGCGCCACCATGCCCGGCTTCCTATTTTATTTTTTGTTTTGAAACAGGGTCTTGTAACTAAATTGCTGAGGGCCTCCCTAAATTGCCGAAGCTGGCTCCAACCTGGGATCCTCTTGTCTCAGCTCCCAAGTACTGGGATTACAGGCGTGTGCCACTGTGCCTGGCTTTAACCGAGTTTTAAAAATGCAGTTGAGTGGCATTAAGTACATTCACATAGATGCAACCATCACTAGTATTTACCTCCAGAACGTTTTTCTTTCTTTTTTTATTTTTGTGAAACTGGGAATTGAACCCAGGGGCATTCTACTTCCGAGCCCCACCCCCAGCCTTATTTTTTATTCTTTATTTTGAAACAGGGTCTCACCAGGTTGCGGAGGTTCTCACTAAGTAGCTGAGGCTGGCCGTGCACCTGCGATCCTCCTGTCTCAGCCTCCCATGTACTGGGATTTCAGGGGTGTGCCACCACGCCTGGCCATCCAAACGTTTTTCATCTTCCCAAACTGAGAAACTCTGTATCTGTTAAACAGTAACTCCCCATCTGATGAATGTACTGGGTATTTTACCCCGGGGGATTCTGCCTCGAGCTACACCCCAACCCTTTTTATTTTTTATTTTTAGACAGGGTCTCACTAAGTTGCTGAGGCTGGATTTTAACTCCTAGATATATTTCTTTCTTTTGTGGTACTGGAGATGGAACTCAGGGGCATTCTACCTCCGAGCTACACCCCCAGCCCTATTTTTTATTCTTTATTTTTTTCGTTGTTGGGTTTTTGTTTTTTTTTTTGCAGTACTGGGGATTGAACCCAGGGGCATTCTACCTCCGAATTACACCCCCAGCCCTATTTTTTTATTCTTTATATTTTTTTGTTGGGGTTTTTTTTTTGCGGTACTGGGGATTGAACCCAGGGGTTTTCTACCTCCGAACTACGCCCTCAGCCCTATTTTTTTTATTCTTTATTTTGAAACAGGGTCTCACTAAGTTGCAGAGGGCCTCACTAAGTAGCTGAGGCTGGTCGCAAACCCAGATCCTCCTGTCTCAGCCTCCCAAGTACTGGCATTACAAGCGTCCACCACCATGCCTGGCTCATCTTTTTTTTAAAGGAAAGAATATTTCATAGATTTACAGTTTCCATGATGGGTCCCATATATCCTGTTTTTTGTTGTTTATTTTACTGTGACTTGCTCAAATGTCTCTTATAGTTTTAAGGGAAATTCATTAAAAAGTTCGCCGGGCATGGTGGTGCACGCTTGTAATCCTAGTACTTGGGAGGCTGAGACAGGAGGATCACAGGTTCAAGAACAGCCTCAGCAATTTAGTGAGGCTCTCAGCAACCTAGTGAGACCCCGTTTCCAAATAATAAATAAAATCGGTCTGGGGATGTAGCTTGGAGGTAGAATGCTTCTGGGTTCAATCCCCAGGACCCCCCCAAAAAAAATTAAAAAAAAGTTCTCCATCAAATTTCTACATAACAAATTTAGCACATCCTTTGATGATTTTATGACTGTTGCCATGATTTTTGGATTGCTTTTGAACTTGAGACCATTTTCTGCAAAATACAAAACTAGGGATTTCCTAACTGAGGATCCCAGCTGCTGCTTTCTGTGTGTGTGGTACTAGATATTGAACACAGTGGTGTGCTACCTCTGAGCTACACCCCCAGCCCTATTTTATTTTTTATTTTGCAACAGGGTCTTACTAAGTTGCTGAGGGCTTGGCTAAATTGCTGAGGCCACCTTCAAACCTGTGATCCTCCTGTCTCAGCCTTCAAAGTACTGGTTCACCACCATCCTGGCCTTTCTTTAAACTATGCGATATTTTAATGCCAGTGTATTTAATATTATAGCCACAATCTTAAACAACTAGTCCATCTTCTCAGAGATACAGGTAAGAGAGAGAGATGTCTTCACTAGCTCTCAGCTGGCAAGCTGAAAGTCTTTTTTTTTTTTCTTTTCCATGGTACTGAGGATTGAACCCAGGGGCATACTACCTCCAGAGCTACTCCTCCCCCAGACCTATTTTATTTTTATTTATCTTGAAACAGGGTTTCACTAAGTTATTGAGGCTGGCTTCGGATCCCTGATCCTCCTGTCTCAGCCTCCAAGGACTGAGTGGGATTATAGGCGTGTGCCACCATGCCTGGCTTTTTGTCTGATCTTTTACAGTAAAAGTTTGCCAGCCTCACTAATGTGCTATATTTCCTTTTCATATACGTGGCCTGTTTTGCCAGACCCTATCTCGTCTTCTCTTGTTTGCTTCTTTTACCTTGTCTTCTGCCTTTTCTCTGTTTCTGTTTTCATCTCTTCTTGCAGCCCTGTACCCTTGGACTCTATAATGTGTCACATTGTTCATCCTCTACCCAGAATGAGCTGTCAGAGAAGGAAGCATTTCTTTTATGAAAAGAATAGTTTCCTCTCTCCAAACCAAAACAGAAACAAAACAAAAACCAAAACACACACAAAAAAAACCTTGACAGAGCTTACATTTTAATTCCGAGTTGACAAGGGTGTTTTTCCTTAAAGCATTAAGAACAAAATCAAGAAATCAAGAGCATCTTGTATCAGGAATTATTCCGGCTTGTTTCAGGCTTGATTGAGTGTGGGTTTTTTGTTTTGTTTTGTTTTTTGGTACTGGGAATGGACCCCAGGGGCATTCTGCCTCCGAGCTACACCCCCAGCCCAATTTTTATTTTTTGTTTTGAAACAGGATCTTGCTGGGTTGGTGAGAGTCTCACTACTTGCTTAGGCTGTCCTTGAACTTGCCTTCCTCTGGAGTCACAGCCTCCCAAGTACATCAACCCTGGCTGATGAGTGTGTTTTTATAGGATTGTTCATTTAATAGTTTTTCGTCCCACTTAAAGCTACTGCATTGAATAGAGATGAGATGTAAGCTCTAAGAATGTACAACAGCAAAAAAGAATATTACACAAACCACTGGTCAGGAATTTTAGGAGTGGCTTTGCTGATCTGTCTTTTAAACTATTCACTAAACTGAATCCTTTCTATATTTTGTTAGATGAGAATGAAGAAGTATTTGTGGTCTGTGGCTCTTCCTCCCATAATTGATGGGGACAATTTCTTTGTTTTTTTATTCTTTATTTTTAAATAGGGTTTCACTAAGTTGCGGAGGTCCTCA
Organism: Glis glis; assembly: GCA_004027185.1. Classification (NCBI taxonomy): domain Eukaryota; kingdom Metazoa; phylum Chordata; class Mammalia; order Rodentia; family Gliridae; genus Glis; species Glis glis. The sequence continues at coordinate 34,352 of PVJS01005917.1, forward strand.
CTAGATTGCTGAGGCTGGCCGCGAACCCAGATAAGTACTGGGATTACAAGCGTGTGCCACCATGCCCAGCTGATGGGGACAATTTCTTTGAAGCTTTAAATAACCATGAAAACAGAAGGAAGGTGGGCTTTGAATTTCTTTTTGAAAATTTCAAAATTTTTTGCAAGAAACATTTGCTGTAATCACCTTTTCCCTTTTGGTCACTTATATTTTTTGCCCTTAAAATATCTGGTAAATATTTGTGTTTGAAAGTAATAATTTACTTCTTCCTTAACTTCCTATTGCTTCCTAACGACATAGAAACTGTAACCTTTTGTTTTCTTTTTTTCTTTAGTTGCTGAAAGAAGAGATGAAATGTGGTCTGAGGGACGTTATGACTATGAAAGACTTCCAAGAGAACGAATACCTCCTCGGAGTCACCCCAGTGTAAGTTACTCCTCCATGTGGAATAATTCAGAGCCTAGTGTTGATCTGACACACCAAAGCTTGGCCTGTTAACAGCCTCTTCAGGTGTCAGGAATTTACTGGTCTAAGCTCAAAAAGTTAGAAAATGGTAATATTTTACATAAATAGAATAACCTGTGTTTTATATTTGTTGTTTAAATGTCTAGAACAAACGGTTTATATTGAATTCAATTTGTGAAGAGAATTTGAGTTTTATGAAGGTCAGACCATCTGGTAACAAGTATTTGAGCACCTGCTTCTTCTATTGGCTGTCACTTAGTTGTCTCTGTTCTTAAAAATGTTTGCAAATCGAATATATGAAAATCTGAAGCTGGGCGTGGTGGCGCGCACTTGTAATCCCAGTATTTGGGAGGCTGAGACAGGAGGATCACAGGTTCAAGGCCAGCCTCAGCTACTCAGTGAGGCCCTCCACAACTTAGTGAGACCCTGTTTCAAAGTCAAGAATAAAAAATAGGGCCGGGAGTGTAGCTCGGAGGTAGAATGCCCCTGAGTTCCATCCCCGGTACCACACACAAAAAGAAATCTGAGCAGGCTTTCATTTCAGAGGAAATTAACTTCAGAGAACAGTAATGTGTTAATGTCCATGTCCCCTGTGAGGACTCCTGCGGTGGTGGCCGCCTGTGTCAGGCAGCCTGGCTAAGGAGCAAGCGCGTGTGGGGATGTGGCGCCAGGCAGTAGCTCCGCTGCTCTGTCTTTCTGCTTGTCGGTGGCTCGGGGTTGGGAGTGAGCCTTTTCCCAAGGAGCTTGCTGTTTGGCTGACTGCTTCCAGGACTGTGTTTAGTACCTAGTACATAATAAGAACTCAATATTTATTAAACGAATGAATACAGCCTCTCCCCAGAATCTTCTTTGGAGGCCTGAAGTGAGGTTTGGGGAAGGTCAGTAAGCTTTTAACTTGAATTTCCCCACAGTCCCATTCTAAGATTCAGGGAACTGGGGTGGTGGTGGTATGTAGACATATCGATTCATTACGTACCATAAAAATGCTTATACATTAGCTGCTTTCTACTCGCAGTAGATTGTTTAATCCTCCCACCCACTGGGATGGGTAGTGTCAGCTTCAGGGTGATCACTGCCTGGACGACAGCTTGTGTTGGGGCTGACAGAGGTGAGTCAGGGTGGAAACAGTGAAGGGAACGTGATGTTTCAGGATGGGCAGTGTGATTATCACCATGTCATTTTCCCCCCAGGGTAATATGTAGACTTTATGTTTCTTAAAGAAAAAACCCAGCTGGGTGTGGTGGTATTTGCGAGGCTGAGATAGGAGGCTCGCAGGTTCGAGGACAGCCTCAGCAAGTAGTGAGACTCTCATCAGCCTAGTGAGACCCTGTTTCTAAATAAAAATAAAATAGGGCTGGGGGTGTAGCTCAGAGGTAGAATGCCCCAGGGCTCAATCCCCAGTACCACACAAAAAATAAAAATTAAAAATAAAAAAAACAACAGTGTTTTTAGATTTTTTAAACTTGATACACAATTATTTTATGACTTACCTGGATGGATAAACAAATGGCATAGTTAAATGTAATGTATAAGTAACACAGGGATGGGAAATATCCCACTAGATATTTTATTATTTATTTATTTATTTATTTATTTATTTATTTATTTTGTGGTGCTGGAGATTGAACCCAGGGACATTCTGCCTCTGAGCTACCCCTCAGCCCTATTTTTTATTCTTATATTTTTTATTCTTTATTTTGAAGCAGGGTCTCACTAAGTTGCGGAGGGCCTCACTAAGTAGCTGGCTGACCGCAAATTACAAGTGTGTGCCACCATGCCCGGCTCCACTAGATTTTTTTTTTTTTTTTTTGCGGTATCGGGGATGGAACGCAGGAGCGTTCTACCTCCGCGCTACACCCCCGGCCCTATTTTTTATACTTTATTTTGAAACCGGGTCTCACGAAGTTGCGGAGGGCCTCACTAAGTAGAGAGAGGGAGAGAGAGAGAGAGAGCTGAGGCTGACCGCGAACCTGGATCCTCCGGTCTCCGCCTCCCAAAGTACTGGGATTACAAGTGTGTGCCACCACGCCCAGCTTCCACTAGATATTTTAAATACAGTATTTCAAGAGAATTTTCTGTGTCGGTGTGCCTCAAACTGGGCACCCATCTGCAGGAACATGTGCTTTATTACCTGAGGAGCCCGATTCACGAGTGGGAACTATTGGCTAAGACATAAAGTATGAAATGAAGGGGCGACTGTTGAGAAAGTACCTCCTACTTTAGTATGACCTTATTAATATAAGTGGTTGTCTGTTTTTTTTTTTTTTGGGAACTGAGGATTGAACCCAGGGGCATTCTACCTCTGAGCTCCACCCCCAGCCCTATTTTTTATTCTTGATTTTGAAACAGGGTCTCACTAAGTTGGGGAGGGCCTCACTAAGTAGCTGAGGCTGGCCTCGAACCTGCGATCCTCTGGTCTCAGCCTCTCAAGTACTGGGACTACAAGCATGTGCTACCATGCCCAGCTTCTTGTGAGCTTCTGGCTTTGATAAATCAGGGAAGGCAATTCGGCACTCAGATGTTTTAGTGCTGATATTAAATTACATTTAATTTGAGTTTTGGAAATCATACTCAACGTACAATTTGGCAAGTGTATGAATCATTATTTTTGCAACTCATGATATTCTTTTAAATTCCTATATGTAAATATGAATGGTATGTTACTGCTTGTGTGTTTGTGTGTGTGTGTGTTTCTGGGGATTGAACCCAGGGGCATTCTACCTCCAAGCTACATCCCTAGCCCTTTTTATTTTTTGATTTTGAAACAGGGTCTCGCTAGGTTGCTGAGAGTCTCACTATGTTGCTGAGGCTGGCCTTGAACCTGTGATCCTTCCTTCTCGAATTCTCAAGTACTGGGATTACAGGCATGTGCCATCATGCCTAGCCTGCTATGTTATTATTACTATTTTGCGGTACTGGGTATTGAACCCAGGGGCATTCTACCTCTGAGCTACACCCCCCTGGCCACCCCTTTTTAATTTTTTCTTTTGTAACAGGGTCTCACAAAATTGCAGAGGGCCTCACTGAGTAGCTGAGGCTGGCTGCAAAATCTGCGATCCTCCTGTCTCAGCCTCCCAAGTACTGAGGTTACAAGTGTGCGCCCCCACGCCTGGCTATATTACTTTTATAAGGTGCTTTCAATTAAATTTTTATTTATGCTGAAACTTGAGTAGATGGATGGAAGACCAAAGCCCAAGGAAGTACACTGCAGAAAATCTGGATATAAGTATGTACATTCTTCTGTAGGAAGGATGTCTACACTTCTAGATACTCCTATAAGGCCCTTAATTTTTTTTTTTCTTTTTTGGTGGTACTAGGGATTGAACCCAGGGGTATTCTACCTCTGATCTACACCTCCAGCCCTGTTTTTTATTATTTTGAAACAGAGTCTCACTAAGTTGCAGAGGGCCTCACTAAGTAGCTGGGGCTGGTCAAGAACCTGTGATCCTCCTGTCTCAGCCTCCCAAGTACTGGGATTACAAGCGTGTGCCTCCACGCCCAACTAGGACCCTTAATTTTAAAAGCATTCTTTCTGGGGCTAAGGGTGTAGGTCAGTGGTAAAGCACTTACCTAGCATGGATGAGACCCGAGGTTTCATACCCTTCACGGCCAAAAAAAAAAAAAACAAACTTTGTGCCATTTAGCTTATAATTTCTGTGAGCTTAGTTATCTGATCTTAGCCTTTATCAAGTTTTGTGATAGAATGTCTTTTAGATACAGGTAAACTTCCAACTGTGGAAGTACATCTAGTTAGCTAGATGGGGAACACATGCCCATAGGTACTATGGGAATTCTGTCTGACTATCTATATTTTTGATGCTGTGCGTTGAACCCAGTGGCATTCTACCTCCTAGCTACACCCACAGATCCTTTTTTAATATTCTGTTTTCAAACAGGATCTTGCTAAGTTGCTAAGAGACTCACTAAGTTGCTGAGGCTGGTTATTGTGTGTGTGTGTGTGTGTGTGTGTGTGTGTGTGTGTTACTGGGGATTGAACCCAGAGGCATTCTGCTCCGCACTACACCCCCAACCCTTTTTATTTTTTATTTTGAAACTGGGCCTTAATTGCTCAGTCTGGCTTTGAACCTGCAATCCTCCTGTCTCAGCCTCCCAAATACTGCAGCTACAGTCATGAGCCACCACACCTGGCTAGATTTTTCCAGTTCTGACAGCAGTGGTGAGGTGGCTACAATGGTAAACACCAATAGTTATACTGGACGTGGTGGCGCACATTTGTAATCCCAGGACTTGGGAGACTGAGACAGGAGGATCGCAGGTTCACGGCCAGCCTCAGCAAGTAGTGAGATTCTCATCAACCTAGCAAACCCTGTTTGAAAATAATAAAATAGGCCTAGGGTATATAGCTCGGAAGTAGAAAGCCCCTGGGTTCAATCCCCAGTACTACACACACACACAAAATATATTTATGATGTTGCTTTTATTAAAGTTAATTTTTATTAAAGTTAATACTTGTACTACATACAGCTGGGCATGGTAGCGCATGCTTGTATGGGAGGCTGAGACAGGAGGATTGCAGGTTCGCGGCCAGTCTCAGCTACTTAGTGAGTCCTCCTCAACTTAGTGTGACCCTGTTTCAAAATTAAGAATAAAAAGTAGGACTGGGGGTGTAGCTTGGAGGAAGAATATGTGCAGTCCCCAGTTAAAAAAATTTTTTAAATAACACATTGTAGAAGACAATTTTTTGTGTGTGATGGGGATTGAACCCAGGGGCTTTATGCATGCTAACCATGTGCTCTACTTTTGAGCTACCCCCTAGACCCAAGAAATGTTTTTAAGGAAGCATTGTAATTCATATAATTTCCACCAAGTTAATTATGAGATTTAACAGTATGGAAAGTTTGATATAGATTTATATAACAAATCAAACAAAAACAGTATACTTGGTGCTTTTACTTTCTAAAATGAAAATAAAACAGGTAGTTATATGAATTAGAATGTATTGCAAATTAAGATACTGGTTTTTAACAAAACACAGCCAACATTTTATATTTCTAAACTGGAAAACTAACTTGACATGTGTTTTATTCTGACCAGATGACTAGATTTTCATTAGCATAAACAAACTGAACAAGTATGTCAAAAACATGAGTGGGCCTAGTGGTAGTAGTTGTCTTACCCAAACAGTGACAAATGCGAAAGTGTAAACTTCCTAGAAGTGTAATTTTTAAGCAAATTATTTAAGTTTGTATGCAACTTTTTTTCTTTCTATATCCTCCTAGAATTCATAAATAATTGAGTAAAATATACCTTTTTTTTTTGTGGTACCGAGGATTGAACCCAGGGGCATTCTACCTCCGAGCTACACCTCGGAGGTGTAGCTTTATTTTTAAATAAATATTCTTTATTTTGAAACAGGGTCTCACTAAGTTGCGGAGGACCTCAGTAAGTAGTTGAGGCTGCCCGCGAACGCGGATCCTTCACTCTTAGCCTCCCAAGTACTGGGATTACAAGCGTGTGCCACCACGCCTGGCTTTAAAATACACCTTTTTATAAACAAAAATAGCAGTACACAGTTTTTATTTTTGTTGACTGATCATGCCTTTATTGCTAACTCTGGAGAAGCAAATCCATTTGACTCTGAATAGTTTTGGGGGAATTCTAATAACATCTACAGAAAATTCTAATCTTCTTAATTAACAGGGGTATTTATTTAATCATTAATATGCAGATGTGTGTTAATCAAATGTATATTATTTTCATAATGAACAGAGCAATGAAACTTTCTTGAGGTAGACCAAGATTTTCTTTTTGTGTGTGTGTGTGGTACTGGGAATTGAACCCAGGGACATTCTAATTCTGAGCTACACCCTCAGCCCTATTTTATTTTTATTTTGAAACAGGGTCTCACTAGGTTGATTAGAGTCTCACTACTTGGTGAGGCTGTCCTCCAACCTGCGATCCTCCTGTCTTAGCCTTGCTGGGCTTCAAATTCTTTTTTTCTTCTACTGAAGATTGTACTCAGAGGCTTTATACCTCCAAGCTATACCCACATCTCTATTTTATTATTATTATTATTGTTGTTGTTATTATGTGTGGTACTGGGGATTGAACCCAGAGGCATTGTACCTTTGAGCTACACCCCCAACCTGATTTTATTTCTTATTTGGAAATAGCATCTCACTTGTTTGATGAGAGTCTCACTACTTGCTGAGGCTGTTGTTGAACCTGCAATCTTCCTGTCTCAGCCTCCCAAGTACTGGGATTACAAGAGTGTGGCACCACGCTCATCTTATTTTTTATTTTGAAACAGGGTCTAAGTTGCTGAGGCTGTCCTCAAAACTGCAATCCTCCTGTCTCAGCCTCCCAAGTACTGGGATTACAGTTGTATACCACCATCTTTGATTCCTATTCTAATTTCTTTTGTTTTTTTTTGGGGGGGGGTGCTGGGGATTGAACCCAGGGGCATTCTACCTCCAAGGTACACCCCCAGCTCTTATTTTATTTTATATTTTGAAACAGGGTCTCACTAAGTTGCTGAGGCTGCTCTTGATCCCTGCAGTCTTCCTGTCTTACTCTCCCAAGTACTGGGATTACAGATGTCCTCCGCCACACCTGGCTAAAGTTTTTTTTTTTTTTTTGAGACAAGATCTTGTTAAGTTATCCAGGCTCCTGTGTCAGCCTCCTGAGTAGCTCCGGTTAGAGGCATGTGTCATCAGTACTGGCAAGCATTTTTTATTTTTGGTGTGGTACTGGGGATTGAACCCAGTGCTGTTCTCCCTCTGAGCTATATCCCCAGGCCTATTTTATTTTTTATTTTGAAACAGGGCCTTTGCTTATTTGCTGAGGGCCTCACTAAGTTTCTGAGACTATACTTGAACCTTCCATCCTCCTGTCTCAGCCTCCCAAGTACTCAGATTACAGGCGTGCACCACTATGCCCAGCTGGGAAATGTTTTGAAAGCTCCATATTTGCTTAGATTTAATTGAAATCACTGTGAATGATTGCTTTTTAGAAAAAAGTGTCAGTTTATTTGCATGTCACATTTTATATAAACAATATATCTGTGTGTGTGTGTGTGTGTCTGTGTGTCTGTGTCTTGTGGGTAGTGTTTGTCCTGGGCATCAAACTTAGGGCTTGGTGCATGCTAGTCAAGAACTCTGCCACTGAGCTGCACCTCCAGCCCCTTGTTTTACAATTATATAACATAGTGAAGAAGAAAACCACCTTTTATTCCCATGGAAAAAATTAGGATTTTTTTTTTAAGCATTGAAATAGATGTAAACTATTGATATATTTTTTCATTGGAGTTGAAAAATTTCTTATTCACTGGCAGTTTTGAATGGTGTATAGTAATTTAATAACAATTCAATAATTGTGATTAATGCTAAGAAGTAATTTAAGGAAACACTTTTGAGGATTTAGTGGTTTTCTTTTTATAGACTTGCAAATGTGGTCAACGTAGCAAAACGTTTTTGAGCATTTAGTGTATGTCAGGCACGGTGATAACTAACCACTGTTGATTCCGTTTTTTGGTGTTTTTTTTTTTTGCGGTACTGGAGATTGAACTCAGGGGCGTTCTACCTCCAAGCTACACCCCCAGCCCTATTTTTTTCATTCTTTATTTTGAAACAGGGTCTCACTAAGTTGCAGAGGGCCTCACCTGCGATCCTCCTGTCTCAGCCTCCCAAGTACTGGGGTTACAAACATGCACCACCATGCCCAGCTTTGATTCCGTTTTTCATTTAGTCCTCACAGCAACCCAGGAGGTAGGTTTTAGTATTAATCCCATTTTTAAAACGAGAAGCTGAGGTTTAGGATGATTTAGTAACCAGCCCTGAATGTTAGTCTTTATGTTTTGGAGGGTATTGTTTACTTCAAAAATCAGTTAACTCAGCTGGTCGTGGTGGCTGCATACCTGTGATCCCAGTACTTAGGGGATTGAGACAGAAGGATTGGAGATTCAAGGCCAGCCTCAGCCACTTAGTGAGACCTGTTTCAAAACAAAAAATAGAAATGGCTGGGGGTATAGCTTCGAGGTAGAATGGCCCTGGGTTCTGTCCCCAGTATCAAAAATAAATAAATAAAATAAAAAATTGGTATTGTGGCCGGGCGTGGTGGCGCATGCTTATAATCCCAGTACTTGGGAGGCGGAAACCGGAGGATCCAGGTTCGTGGCCAGCCTCAGCTGCTTAGTGAGGCCCTCCGCTACTTTGTGAGACCTGGTTTCAAAATAAAGAATAAAAAATAGGGCTGGGGGTATAGCTCAGAGGTAGAACGCCCCTGGGTTCAATCCCCAGTACCACAAAAAAAAAAAAATTGGTATTGCTTAATTCATACTGATCATATTATACACCATGTTTTCTCAGATTTCTTTAATATGTTTCATTTAATAGTGATTGATATACCATGAATGTCCTAAGGTTAGAAATATATGGTTTGTAGGTTTTTGCTTCTTACTGGAATAATCATTTTTCTTAGTTATTTCACATCAGCTACTACATAAGATAGGTGTTCTCTCTGTCCAATTCTCCAAGTCCCACAAAAATTCCCACTCAGTTGCTGAAATGTTAAAATCTCAAGCCCAACACCATGGTGTACACTAGGTAATCCCAGGTACTTGGGAAGCTGATGTAGGAGGATCCCAAGTTGAAGGCTGGCCAAGGTAACTCAGCAAGACCCTGTCCCAAAATAAAAAATATAAAGTACTAGGGATGTAGCTTAGTGGTACAGTGCCACTGGGTTCAATCCCTAGCACCACTAAAAACACAAAAACCTGAAAAACTCAAGAATACATTACTTTTTTTTGGTACTGAGAATTGAACCCAGGGTCCTGTACCTCCAAGCTACATTCCCAGCTCTTTTTATTTTTATTTTTATTTTTATTTTTGGCAGTACCAGGGATTGAACCCAGGGACATTCTACCTCCGCGCTACACCCCCAGCCCTATTTTTTTATACTTTATTTTGAAACCAGGTTTCACGAAGTTGCGGAGGGCCTCACTAGGTAGAGAGAGAGAGAGAGAGAGAGAGCTGAGGCTGACCACGAACCCTCCGGTCTCCGCCTCCCAAAGTACTGGGATTAGAAGCGTGAGCCACCACGCCCGGCTTATTTTTAATTTTGAAACAGGGTCTTTCTAGGTTGCTGAGGCTGGCCTCAAACTTGTGAGTCTCCTGTCTCAGCCTCCCAAGTACTGAGATTACAGGTGTGTGCCACCACGCCTGGCAAGAATACATTACTTTGAAAGCTAGTTCAAATTTCATATTAGCTTTTGCTTCCGAATTTGTAAAGCCAAAGGCTCTCCTGTCTTCATTGCTGCTGGGGAAATCGCAAAATGTTTCCTTTTGATTTTTTTTTTAGCTCAGTATCATCTCCCTGTTTGCTGTTGCTTATGTGCCAAAAATCTCCTGTTTCTTCTAAATAGAGTAGGTCAACACCATAGAGAAAATATGTGTGCTATCTGTCATAGTTTTATTTCTAAATTTCCTAGAAATTAGGGATAGAGCTACTATAACATTTTTACTGTGTGAAGTTTATTTTTTATTAAAATGATAATTTATTTTTTCTTATGATTGGTTTTCCTCATTGCTGCATGTTATTTTGAATACGTGGATTTCTTCATTGAACAATTTTATTTCCTTTAATCCATGTAGAGACTTTATTAGTTATATTTATGTTATTTCATAAATGCATTTTTGTTTGTTTACATTTAGCTCATTTGTTTAAGGATAAGAATTCCTTTGCTTTTAAAAAACCTTTCCAAAACCAAATAGAGAAACTAGTGATTTTTACATATTTCTTTTTGTCTGTTTTAGGATGGCTACCATAGAGTAGTTAATATTGTGCCAAAGAAACCACCACTGCTAGACAGACCTGGTGAAGGAAGCTACAATAGATATTACAGTCATGTTGATTACCGAGAATGTGACGAGGGCCGCAGTTTTTCTCATGATCGAAGGAGTGGTCCATCTCACAGAGGAGTATGTAAATTTCCCCCATGTACTAATTGTTATTTCTTATAAGTTGAAAATTCATGTAATTAAAACTTACTGTGACAGCTGTGAAAGCAGTTGAATAAACACTTCCTGCTGGTTCTCTGTTGAGCTGCCTGCTGGAGCTGTCAGATGGGAGCTAGTAGTGAAGAACCTTGGGGTGCTGGACAGGGTGGGTAAGCACTCCGAACAGCTCTAAATGCCATTACTTTCAGCCAGCCTGCTATTTTTTTTTTAATCCCCAACTTTGGCTGGAATTCGCAGAGCCATGTAATGATAACCTATTGCCTGGGTACTTATTAATAAATGATGAGTAAGTGGTTACCATCTCTTATTGGATGTCTTACTTTATTATTTTTATTATGATAAAATGCTGTGGGTGAGGTGGGTTTAAATTGTTTGTAGTGTTGTTTTGTTATAGTTCTTATAGTCTGTTAACTCAGAAAGCACTTAAAACATTGTGTCATTTGTAAGCACTTTTTAAATGTTAGCTGCTATTATTACTATTACTATTGTAATTTATTTTTCTTAGTGATCTAAGTTGCAGTAACTTGTTATTAACTTGATTGAAGCTGTTCCTTGCTGGAATTCCTCTGTTCTAGCTTACATATTTACAACATTAATCTTCTAGACTATTTCTTTTCGACTGTTTTCCTACCTTTTCTTTTTTTTCCCCTTCTCTACTATATGTAATATGATTATTAATACTACATATTCAAATACTATCTTTAATAAAAGTTGACCTCACATTGGCTATTGGATTAGTTACTGTACTTTATACTTGAAGAAATAGAGGTAAGACGGTTTACCGGGGGCGGGTATGTATGGGAATTCAGTTCTCTTAGTATGACATGATAGTAACCTTTGACCATGCTGAAGTGGTAGTGAAACTATTTAATGTTTTCTTGTGTTTGTTCCTAAAGCTTTTGGAGTGGTATAGTTTCCTTACTTGTCATAAAATTTGTTTTTATTTTGTTCAGTTTTTAAGTGTCATGCCGTTCTTTTAGGAGGGGGGTATAGGTGTTGAAAAGTAAACACTGTGGATTATTTCTCCTTTAGAAATAACTGATTTTGCCATCAGAGCCATTTTTCAGTTAGTCTCAAGGAGAAACAGTTTGGCAGTAGCACAAAAATGTGTTAGCCCACCTACCAAGTGCTGTGTGCATGTATGTCACTATCACTGTGAACTACATTATGAAATGAGATTACAATGCACCAATAAAAGCATAAAAAAACAATTTGTTAGCCCAGAGATGGGTGTGGTGGCACATGCCTACAGTCCCAGTGACTTGAGAGGCTGAGGCAGGAGGATCATTGGATCTCATGAAATTGAGTCCAGCCTGAGCAACTTAGCAAAACCATGTCAAAGAAAGAAGAGAAAGAGAAAGGAAGAAAAAGATTGTTGGCCCTTTTGTGAAAACATTTAATCTAGACCGTGATTTTTTTATTCATTAGGTTAGTTTTTGAAACTTCGTGAATATGTTTTTTTTTTTTTTTCTAAAAACTTGTAGTATGAGGGTGCTTCAACAATAGCTCTGTTCTGTATTTTCTTGAAAATCATGTTTGTCATCATGCATTCTGCTTTTGGGTTTCTTCTTTTTTACATTTTTTTCTTTAAATTTCCTTCAGACAAACAAAAAGCATACTTGTGATCCTTAGGAGTCTTCTGACACTAATTCTTATTTAGATTTCCCTTAAATATAGTAAACTGCTTACTTGATCCAGTATTTTACTATCATGGTTGAGTTTTTGTTTAGTTTATATTTAATGTTGAGATGGAAATGACAGATACATTTTATGTATGTAACAGTAGGGTTTAATGTTAAAGAGGAAGGCGAAGATAATATTTTAGTTGAATCGTCTTTATGATTGTAATTTGCATTTTGTATTGTTCTGTGTATCATTTTAAAGTAATTTGGTATGTATTACTATGTGGTTCCCTCTTATGTACCTTTGCAAATATATCTTAGAGGACAAAATATGCTTCATTTGATTAAATTTACTGCCACATGTTGTGCTAATAGCTTATCCGTGACAGTTTCTTATTATACTGTTGGTTGTGGCTTATAATGAGAGATATGGTGAGAAATGAAAACTTAAGCAAGAAAAGTGGAAACAGTAGCAAGTTCAGGCTGAAGGTGTAGCTCAGTGTGACGATCTCCAGCACTGCAAACAAAACGAAACAAAACAAAAAACACTTCATTGAGTTTGAACCTGAAAATGTGGAAAATGAAAGGTTGAGAAATGTATGCATGACTAAATTTAGCCTTCATCCTCAAGTAGCCATTTACTATTGTGATGTTGGTGTGTTTCTTTGACAATAAGCCTGTATGGGTCTACCGAGGAAATAATACAATTTTTAAAAAGAGGTAAATGGTACCACAGGTTCTCAGTCTACTTTTAGTTGTTAGAATGGAGGATTTGTGTTGTATCTTTATTTTTTATGCCTTGAAAGCTTAGGACAATCCAGAAAAGTGTTACTGCCTTCATAGTATTTTGGCCTAGAGACTAGTTTCCAGTAGTCTCTAGGTATATACTACTTGTCCAAAATAGTATAACAAATGTCTGAGTAGCTTTTTTTTATGTTACAGGATGAATCTGGCTATAGATGGACAAGAGATGATCATTCTGCAAACCGACAGCCTGAGTACAGGTAAAAAGATAAAAAAATAAATAAATAAATACTTTGATACTTGACTTACTGAGATGTGTGCTGTGGAATTTAACTTCTAGGCACAAAGATGAAATATTTGATTAGGATCTATAGTTTCGAAAGCAACAAGCATTCTCTTCTTTTTGTGACTATGTAATATAACTGAAAATTAGTGTTCTATATTGGCATCTTAATTGGTAATAAGGATATATGTAAGACGTGAATTATGGCGTGGTGGCGCACGCTTGTAATCCCAGTACTTGAGAGGCTGAGACTGGAGGATCCAGGTTCGCGGTCAGCCTCAGCTACTTAGTGAGGCCCTCCACAACTTAGTGAGACCCTATTTCAAAATTAAGAATAAAAAATAGGGCTGGGGGTGGAGCTCGGAGGTAGAATGCCCCTGGGTTCAATCCCCAGTGCCAAATAAATAAATAAATAAATAAATAATAAAAATGTGAATTGTTAACATATTCTTGCAAGTTATTCTTGGTGTGTAGTATGGATTATGAGGTACAGATTTGCTTAATTAGAAAGTAAACCATTTTTTCTTCAGAATTATCCTTTAGTCCTTATAGTATCTTAGTGTCTGTCTTTTTTTGTGTGTGATATTAGAGATTGAACCTAGGGACATTCTACTCCAAGCTACACCCTCAGCCCTATTTTTTTATTTACTTATTTAGTGTGGTACCAGGGATTGAACCCAGGAGCATTCTACATCCGAGCTACATTCCCCAGCCCTATTTTTTATTCTTTATTTTATTTTGGTACTGAGGATTGAACCCAGGTCATTTTACCTCCAAGCTACGCCCCCAGCCCTATTTGATTTTTATTTTGAAGCAGGGTCTCTCTAGGTTGATGAGTCTCACTACTTGCTGAGGCTGTCCTCGAACCCATGATCCTCCTGCCTCAGCCTCCCAAGTAGTCAGATTAGAGGTGTGCGCCACCACGCCCGACTTTATTCTTTATTTTGAAACAGGGTCTCACTAAGTTGCCAAGGGCCTAAGTAGCTGAGGCTGGCCGCGAACCTGCGAACCTCCTGTCTCAGCCTCCCGAGTACTAGGATTACAAGCGAGTGCCACCACGCTCAGCTTTATTTTTTATTTTTGAAACAGGGTCTCACTAGGTTGCTGAGAGTCCTGCTGTGTTTGTCCTCCAACCTGTGATCCTCCAGTCTCAGCCTCCTGAGTACTGGGATTACAGGTGTGTGCCACCACGCCCAGTGTGTTCTGTTTTTTTTGTTGTTGTTGTTGTTGTTTGTTACTTGGGATTAAACCCAGGGGCATTCTACCTCTAAGCTACATCCCCCAGCCCTTGTTTTATTCTTTTTTTTTTTTTTTTTAAAACAGGGTCTTGCTAGGTTGCTGAGGTGCGCCTCACACCTGCAATCCTCTTGTCTCAACCTCCCACCAAGTACTGGGATTATAGGCACGCGCCACCAGGCCTAGCATGTATTCTATTTTTTATAGTTTTTTATTGGTGTATATTATACAGAATAGGAAATTTCATTGTAGCATATTCGACATACATAGAGCATAATTTGGTCAGTATTATTTCCCAGTACTTCCCCTTACCCACTCCTCCTTCCCCAATGTTTTCCCTTCTACAAAGTGTCTTCTATTATAAAGTGTTCTCTCAGTTGCTTTATTTAATCAATAAGGTTCTATCGGGAAAAGATTTTGGAAGGTCTTCAATTTATTGTTAGCTTTGGTTACTTCTAGAGGTCACATGATAGAATTATTAGGGGGATAAAAGCGGTGGACAGGTTTAACCATGTTGATAATTTGTTTTCATTTATTCGTCTTTAGATGACTTTACACTAGTTGTATTAGAAGTTGTAAAAGGAGTAATTTAAAGTTCTCATGAATTCTCAGGGAACAGAACCCGTCTCATAGAGAATGGCCGAGACTCCGCCGCCCCAATGCCATAGGTCCCAAGAGTAGACAGTAATATTCAGTTGATCATTGCTGTGCAGTTTATTATTCAACAGCACAGCAGTCAGCAGGAGCATCAGTATGGTTCGCCAGTTCTTTGCCCCCACATCCCACAGGGTGATCTGATAGATAGGCAGAGGCTTGGCTGTGTACACCGTGGGATGCTCTGAGGAGTCCAGGGTCAAGAGTGCCTTACCTTTAGTAGCAAGCAGGAAGCAAGCCAAGCCTCCTTTCCCCAGGAGTGAGCAGCCATCTACTAATCATGCTCTGGTCACCTTGACCTGTTTGTTTCTGTAATCATCTACAGAAACTGCTCAGTATGCCAGGCATGGTGGCGCACGCTTGTAATCCCAGTACTTGGGAGGCTGATACAGGAGGATCACAGGTTCAAGGACAACCTCAGCAAGTAGTAAGACTCTCATCAACCTAATGAGACCCTGTTACCAAATAAAAATAAAATGGGGCTGGGGGTGTAGCTTGGAGGTAGAATGCCCCTGGGTTCAATCCCCAGTGCCACAAGAAAAAAGAAAAGAAACTGCTCAGTATCAGTGGGGAGTAGATTCTGCCATTTGGCACTCACAGCAAGTAAGCAGGGGCATTCAGATCTCATTGCAGACCCTCTCCCAAGGAGAAGCAATAGAAGGAAGAGATACTGAAAAACAGTTCTGATAAAAATTCAACACAGTAGTTAAAAAAACTTAGAGCCAGCTGGGAATTGCAGAGAATTTTATTGGCCTTATAAATTGACATTTGCTAGATGGAATGGTAGAGTTAGAAGTATTTGCTTTGAAATCAGAACAAGGCAGTGACACCTGGTAATAGATCTCAACCCCCTATAGTGAAGACAAAAATACAACTATAAGGGTTATAATGAAAAGACAAAACTATTTATTTGTTTATTTATCTATTTATTTATTGCGGGACTGAAGATTGAACCCAGGGACGTTCTACCTCTGAGCTACACCCCAGCTCTATTTTTTATTCTTTATTTTGAAACAGGGTCTCACTAAGTTGTGGAGGGCCTCACTAAGTAGCTGAGGCTGGCTGCGAACCTGCGATCCTCCTGTCTCAGCCTCCCAAGTACTGGGATTACAAGTGTTTGCCACCACACCTGGCAAAACAAAACTATTTAAAAATGATATAATTATCTGTGCAGAAAATCTATAGAATTATAGACTATTAGAACTGTTAGGAAGTTAGCAAAGTTCAATGTAATAAAATCAACTGTCAGTAACAAATTAGAAAATGTAATTTAAAAATATTACAGCATGAAGACTGGAATGAGTAAAAAGTCTACCAAAAGTGTGTGAGATCTGTGTAGAGGCAGTTACACGTTATTTCTACAGTATGTAATGGAAAAACTGAATAAAAGGAGTAACATGTGACATCCTTTACTAGAAATAGTATTATAAAAATTAATTTCTACTCAAGGTGCAAATCCAGTATTTTTCCCATAAAAAATCCAAACTTTTCTTGGAAGTTGAAAGCTGATTCTAAAAATAATATGATAGATGAAAGGCTGAACGGCAGGAATAGCCTTGGAGAAGTTGTGAAGACTCGGGACACGTATATTCAAAACTGCAAAGCTTTAGGAATATAAAGTGTGTCATAGTGGGCACAGTTACAACCAAACAGAACAGTGAAACAGACTCTAGAAACAAGCCTAGGTAGATCTAGGCGTTTTGGGTATGGCATTAGTGGCATTCCAAACCCAATATAGAAACAATGAATGTTTGAATAGATTTTAGACAAATATTTAAAAAACATGAAAGTGGAATCCTGGTTTGTCAAAATAATATCTGATATAATTTTTAAGACCTGTATGTGAAAAGCACATTGCATAAAAACTAAAAGAAAAGATTAGATAATAGTTTTTCTCCCCCGTAGAAATACTTCTTAATGTATTTTAGTTTTCTAAATAAAGTTTTTGTGTTCATCTTTTTTTGGTCTTCTTTAGCTTTTTATTTGGTATTCTATTTTTATTTATGTGTAGAATTTTACATAAATGAAGTAAAATTATGTATCCCTAAATTGTTATATCCATCTTTATATCTTGGTTTATGTTCTATGTACTCCTTCATATTCGTAACTACTTTGAGTTTTTTATTATTAATAAGATTGTATTGTACATACTTTTGTCTGCCATTGATTTTTTCATTTAGTGCTTGTGGAAATCCCTCCATGTTACTTGATTTGACCTTAATTGATTGTCTTTAGTGGTTAGGTAATAGTTCATAGGAAGGCTATGTACTCACTAAGTAGCTGAGGCTGGCCGCGGACCTGCGATCCTCCTGTCTCAGCCTCCCAAGTACTGGGATTACAAGCATGCGCCACCACACTTGGCTATAATTTTTAAATATATAAAAAATTGTAAGAATGATTCAAAGGACTCCAGTAACCCTCAGTCTTTCTGATTTTTATGGCTTCCTGTTTTTAGCAAGATGAGTACTAGGCAATTTTTAAAAAACTTTTTTTTAAAGCCTGGTGTTGTGCCAGGCGCTCCCGCCACGGAAGCTGCTGCTGTTAGAAGTCTTTCGCATGAAATGACTCGGAGTCAAAAATGATTTTTAGCCGGGCATGGTGGCGCACGCTTGTAATCCCAGTAGTTAGGAGGCTGACACCGGAGGATCCGGGTTCGCGGCCAGTCTCAGCTACTTAGTGAGACCCTCCGCAACTTAGCAAGACCCTGTTTTAAAATAAAGACTAAAAAATAGGGCCAGGGGTGTAGCCCAGAGGCAGAATGCCCCTGGGTTCAATCCCTGGTACCACAAAAAAAATGATTTTTAAAGAAAATGATGATGATGATGATGATGATGAAGATGATGATTTTATTATATTTAGAGATATAGGGTGGTTAGGGAGAAGGCCAAAAAAGCTTCTGCTTCTCCAATGAGCATCTTTATTTATTGAGGGATTAAACAAAGCATTTCTAAAAATGATTAAGCAGCAGGGCAGTTGTGAGTTAAGTTTAGGGAAAGGCAGTCTTGGGTTAGCTTTAGGGAGAGGTAATCATCCTAGGTTTAGGAAGGGCAAGGTAAACATTTCTGGGAGAATAGGAGGTCATCAAAGTTCACCTGTGGTCTCATCTGGTCCAAGGAATGTTGTTTGCTTGTGGACAATTTCCACCCAGCATGTACTATGTACATAGCTAGGCCAGTCGGAGATGGTTACCTTAGCATGTGGGGCCTGGAAGGCTCCCAACAGGGCATGGTGGAGCATGCCTGTAAATCCTAGTACTTGGGAGGCTGAAACAGGAAGATCGTAGGTTCAAAGCTAGCCTCAGCAACTGCGTGGGGCTCACAAACTTAGCGAGATCCTGTTTCTAAATAAATAAAATCAGTTTGGGTGTGTAGCTTGGTGGTAGAGTGCCCCTTTGTTCAATCCCTTGTACTACAAAAACACAAAACAATACTTTTTAAAATTATTTATTTTATTTTATTATGTTTTTGGTAATGAGAATTGAACCTAGGGGCATTCTACCTCCAAGCTACATCCCCATCCCTATTTTTTATTCTTTATTTTTGAAACAGGGTCTCACTAAGTTGCAGAGGACCTCACTAAGTAGCTGAGGCTGGCCATGAACCGGGATCCTCTGGTCTCAGCCTCCCGAGTACTGGGATTACAAGCGTGCGCCACCACGCCCGGCACAAAACTGTTTTCAAAAAAAAAATTTTATAGGATGTTTCTTAGTTAAGCTTGATATTTCTTCATGATTAGATTCAGGTGTATATTTTTGCTAGGACAATCCCTGAAGTGCTGCTGTATTCTTTTTCTTACTTATTATTGGTCTGTACATGTTGTTGATTTGTCCTCTTATTGCTGTCTTTTTACTTTTGTCACTTGATTAGAGGGATTCTTTCAGGGTTTTTCACTATCAAATTACTTTCCCCTCTGAAATTAGTGGTTTTTTGTTGCTCGGACCACACACCATTCCTCATCCTACTTTAACCCACTAGTTTTAGCATCTGTCAGTGTTTTTTGCCTGAATCAGGAATTGTTATGCACATATTTGTGTTCCCCAAAATTTATATGTTGAAATTCTAATCCCCAATATGTTGGTATTAGGTCTGATCTTTTGGGAGGCATTTTGGTCATAGTGGGAGAACCCTCATAAGTGAGATTAGGGCCTTAATTAAAAGAGATGGATTTGCTTTTGCTTGCTAGTTCCTCCACCATATGATGGTATAAACTAGTAGACAGCCAACTGTGAACCAGGAGGGAAGCCCTCAGCAGGCACCAGGTCTACTGGCACCTTGGTCTTACACTTCCCAGCCTCTGGAACTATAAGAAGTAGTTGTGTATGTATGCCACCCAGTGGTTAATTTGTTACAGCAGCCCAGAACCACAAACACAAATTTGATGGCTCTGGAATTCTTTTTATTGCCCACTTGTGGCACTGGGGATCAAACCCAGGACCTTGCACAAGGAAGCAAAGGCTCTACCACTGAGCTGCAGCCCCAGCGTATACATGATGTTTTTTTTTTCCTCAATACTAGGGATTGAACCCAGGGGCATTCTCATTATTTGAAAATGTAAAATGTAATTTTAATGTTGAAATTGTATTTTTTAATTTTTTATTTTGGTGGTGCTGGGGATTGAACCCAGGGGCATTCTACCTCTGAGCTATACCCCAGCCCTATTTTATTTATTTTTTTAATTTGGAAACAGGTTCTTGTTAAGTTACTGAGGGTTTCACTAAATTCCTGGGGCTGGTCTTGAACCTGTGATCCTCCTGTCTCAGCCTCCCAAATACTGGGATTATAGGTGTGAACCACCACACCTGGCTCCAAGAAATTGTATTTTTTAATGTGAGATATATTTTAAAGAGATATTTTAGAAATGATAAGTGGTTCCACGAAAGTTCTAGAATGTTTCTACACATTTATGAAACCAACAGATTAAATTTATAGGGGGAAGCCAGGCATGGTGGTGCACACCTGTAATTCCAGTACTTGGGAGACTGAGACAGGAAGATTGCAGGTTTGAGAACAGCTTCAGTAATTAGTGAGACCCTCATCAACCTAGTGAGACCTTGTTTCAAAATAAAAATAAAATAGGGCTGCGGTGTAGCTCAGAGTTAGAATGCCCCTGGGTTCAGTCCCCAGTGCCAAAAAAAAAAAAAATAATTATAGGGGAAATTACATATATCAGGCTTTCTGAATTTTGACACTATTGACTTTTGGTTCTTTATCATGGGGTACTGTCCTGTGTGTTATAGCGGTAACCACCCCCAAGTTCTGACATTCAAAAATGTCTTCAGGCATTGACAGGGAGCAAAATCTCCATAGTTTGAGAACCAATAGTGTTGCATGAAGGAGGTTCCTTAATGGAATTATTTCCTACCCTCTGTTAGAAATAAATTTCCATGATGTTGTAAGAAAAGACACATATTTGAAAGTTGTTCGGCAAGGTGAATTTTACTTTTTGCAAAAAGGGATTCTGCCACTAGTAAAGTTAGGTAGGCAAGAAAAACGTGGCAGAATACTGTTGGGTATTTTACTTCCTGCCTGGGGCTCTGGTGCTGTGCTCCTGTTGGTGGGAACATAGCCTCACAATCTTTACACCATTGGCTGAAGGGGATTCCAGGGGAGGGGTTATCACTCACAATTTCCAGGAAATGCTATCTTTACAAAAAAAATACAAGAGCATATAAGGTTACACAATGGCAGTTTTACAAAACGGAGCCTAAGTCAAGCTATTTCTTTGATAGAAAATATCTAATTATATTCTCACACTTCCTATCATTTTTCCTAATTTTTGCACTTGCTTTGAGTGTATTTAGTTTCATAATTTGGGAAAACCTGACCTGTTTGTTGTTTGTTTGTTTGTTTGTTTTTTTATTATTTCGTGGTACTGGGAATTGAACCGAAGAACATTCTACCTACGAGCTATACTACGCCGGCCCTTTTTTTTTTTTTTCCTCCAGGCCACACACCCCCAGTCCTATTTTTTATTCTTTATTTTGAAACAGGGTCTAAGTTGCAGAGGGCCTCACCAAGTAGCTGAGGCTGGCCGTGACCCTGCGATCCTCCTTTCTCAGCCTCCCAAGTACTGGGATTACAGGCGTGCACCACCATGCACAATGAATTTTGGGTTTAGAGTATCAGAATTTGAGAGCGGTAATGGTAGGTTTGCTAGTCCCAGGAGCGTACTTAAACATGAATGAGATGATTATTAAAGGTTGCTTTTCCTCTCTAAGGCATGTAATATAGCTGCTTAATACTGGGGAGAATATTAGACATCCAGATCTCTTGTTGGATTGCAAGGTTTTTGTTGGGGGAGAGATGGAATGGGGGAGGGTGGCATTGAACAGTGGAAGATTAATTATCTTTTTAAATTCTAAAACAAGTAACTTGAAGTACCGCAAAAAAAAACACAAAAAAATCACTATGACTGTTATAACATACATAGCTGAATATTTTCCCTGATACATCAATATTCAAGTTATTTTATGTATTTATTTTTCTTTGTGTGCATGCGCACATGTGTGCATGTTGTGTGTGGTACTGAGGACTGAACCCAGGGGCATTTTGTCTCTGAGCTATTCTTCCAGTCCTATTGTATTTTTTATTTTGAAACAAGGTCTTACTAAGTCACTGCAGGCTGGCCTCAAACCTGTGATCCTTCATCTCAGGCCTCTCGAGTACTGGCACTATGTGCATGTGACCAGTTCTGTGCTGGGTGCTCTTCTGAATGCATTCATTATTTCATGTATTTCTCCTGCAACCCTGTTATGAGAATGTAATTAGATCTTTTCTATCAAAGGAAGAGCTTGACTTGGGCTCCATTTTGTACAACTGCCATCGTGTAACCTTATCTGTGCTCATATTTTTGTAAGGATAGCATTTCCTGGAAATCATGAGTACCAACCCCTCCCCCAGACCCCCTTCAGCCAATGGCGTAAAGACTGTGACGCTGTGTTCCCACCAATAGGAGCACAGCACAGAAGCCCCCACTGAAAATAAAATGCCCAGCAGTTTTCCATCATGCTGTTCCTGTATGCCTGACTCACTGGTGGCAGAATACCTTTTTGCAAAAAGTAAAATTCGCCTTGCCAAGCTGCTTTCAAATATGTCTTTTTTTTATGACGCCATAGAAATTTACTTCTGACACTGTCGAGAAATTATTGTTATTATCCTCACTTTATAGGCATAGGAAGGTTAAATAACTTGCTCAAGGTCATAAAGTTCTTAAGGAATGAACAAGATTCAAAGCCAGGTAGACTGATAGTACTACTTCAACTATTTTAAAGATAATTCTTTAAATTACACTTAGATGATTTAAAATAATACAACATTTAAATCACATTGATACCCTTAACTCTGGTTGTTAGTTGCTTTGGAAGGGCCTTTGAGCACCTATGAGGCTAGTTCACAGAGGGCCTTGACATGCCCTGCCTTTTTCCTTCCTCTAGTAGGTGACGTTTCTGTTAAGTCCTACATACAAGACTGATTTTTGCATGTGAAATTTGATGCTGTGTAAGTCTGTAAACTCCAGTAAGCCCTCACTCATCAATATATTTTGCCCACCAACAATTTGATGCCTTTACAGAGCTGTTAGTAATGATTGTGAACATAAATCAGACTTCTCCACCTTGCGTAAACACTGTAGCCATGTTCTCCTGCTACATGATCCAGGGCCTCCTGGATCTCATCCCCTTCCTCCTTCCGTGTAGCTACACTTGCCTTAAATACACATCTTATTTTTGCAGGAGTCTTTACAGTTGTTGATCCTTCTGTCTGAAGTATTCTTTATGAAGGTCTTGATTGGGTCCTGCCATTTCTTTGGTCATCAGTCACCTCATGGAGTCTTCCCTGATTATTCTATCGCTGGGGAATAGCCTCCTTCATGCTAACTCCCCCCCTTTTTTTTTTGCGGTACCGGGGATTGAACCCAGAGGCGTTCTACCTCCGCGCTACACCCCCGGCCCTATTTTTTATACTTTATTTTGAAACCGGGTCTCACGAAGTTGCGGAGGGCCTCACTAAGGAGAGAGAGAGAGAGAGAGAGAGAGAGAGAGAGAGAGAGAGCTGAGGCTGGCCGCGAACCCGGATCCTCCGGTCTCTGCCTCCCAAGTACTGGGATTACAAGCGTGCGCCACCATGCCCGGCTAACTTTCCCCTTATAGTACTGGTCACTCTGAAATGATTTATTGATTTATTTTAAATTTTTTGTGGGGAAATTGAGCCCAAGGGCATTCTACCTCTGAGCTACACCGCAGCCCTTTTTTATTTTTTGTTTTGAAATAGGGTCTTGCTAGGTTGTTGAGTCTTTCTACATTGCTGAAGCTGTCCTCAAACCTGTGATCCTCCTGTCTCAGCCTCCCAGGTACTAGGATTACAGATGTGTGCCACCATATTCGGCTGAAGTGTTTTATTTTTATGCTGTTATCCTTACTATACACTTCAACAGGGCAAGGACTTGGTCTTTTAGTGTCTTCTAAAACTCTTACTCACAGTACTCATATTAGAGTGTCTATATATTTTCTATCATTCTTTCTATTCCTTTTCTATAACTAGAACCTGACATCCCAGGAATGAATCCCATTTTTCTCCCAACTCATCTGTCTCATTTGTTTGATTCCTGAGATGATTTCTGGATATATTTCTTGCTCCTTATAACTTACTCCACGCCACTTTCCAGTTCCCCATTTGCACCACCCTGCCCTCTTCTTTGTTCTCTGATAAATCTTCAAAACCTCCTCCCTTCTTCCTTGATGATTATAATTTCTGGCTCATAGTCTTCTCAATCCCATTGGACTTTCCGTCCTGATTTGATAATAGATTTAACAACAGTTCTTTCTTGCGTTTTAACTCTTGTCCTTGTCCACAGTCCCTAGAATCATCACTGACAATTGCTTTGCCTTTCATGAGCTTTGAATTTCTGTTCTCTGACTCGTAGACAGTTCACTTATTTATGGCTCCTCCTTGTTGGTAAGGTTCTCTGCCTCATTTCTTCTCAAAGTTGTGTCTGCATAAGAATCACCAGGAGCTTCATTCTTTAAAACCAGTCATCTAGAATGCAGAGTCCTGGGCTACACCCTCAGACATGTGCTTCAGTTGGTGAGGGTGCTGCCCCGAAGTACATTTCTGTTATACCCCAGGAAGTGCTAACACAGCTCTCAGGACCTACATTTTGAGGAGCTTTTCAAATTCATACACTTCCTCCAAAGGACTAATTCCAAAACTTTGCATCAAGCCTCTATTTGCATTCCTGGTTTCTTTTTAAATTTTTTCAATTGGCTTTTTCTATCATTCTTTTACAGAGATAACAGCCTTCTAATGGTGATTCTTTCATGTTTCCTCTTTTTGAAATGTGAGTTTTTGTCTTGACCCTTTTTACACTCTTTCCTTCAAGGCCATTCTCTTCTGCTTAGTCAGTTTCTCTTGACATTTGATTTCTTTATCAGTTGACATTGTATCTTGGATTATCACTTTCCCCTTTCCCCCAGATATGGTCAAATAAGCTTTTGCCAAAATAAGGCTAGTCCCAGTTCCCATCTGTCTTCCTTCTGGGGACCTTTTTGGGGAAGAAAAGTAATGGCTTACCTCCCTCAGTGGATGTACTTTAATTTCTTATAATCTGATTTTATTTCCAGAGTTTTATTGGGTTCTTGGACTAACCAGTCTTAAAACTTGTTGTTCTCAATTGGATCGGCCTCTTCCAGCCTCTGCAGTATTTCATGTTAACTGTCCTTTCCCCTTTAAAAGTTTCCTACTTTTGCTTTTTAAGGTCTGTCCTGCTGTTCTGACTACTTCTGACCTCCACACGGTATGCTTTGATCCTTTCTGCTTGTTCTTGAAGTGTGGAGTGCTTTTCCCTTCATCTAAATCTGTGTTGTCCGATTTGGGAGCTTCTAGCTTCATGTGCCTATCGATCACTTGAGATAGGACCAGTTCAAACAGGGATATTCTGTAAGTATAAAATACCCACTGGGTTTCCAAGATTTAGAATAAAAAATGAATGTAAAATATTTCACTAAATTTTTTTAATATTGATTACATGTTGATAATACTTTGGATATATTGGTTTGAGTTAAAAATTATTAATTTTGCCTATTTAAATATGAGTATATCTGTGTCTTGGTTATATTTCTGTTAGACAAAATTGGTCTAATTTTTATCTTTCCCTAAAGACACAGATCAGGTTTTTATGTACTAATACGCATTTCCCTTCTGAATTATATATAGTACCAGCTTTCTTGAACATTCATAGCCCACCCCCTCTCAAAAAAACCTCAGTTAGATACGAAGCTTCTTCAGAGACAGGGTAATCTTTTATAGTGTGCGTGCGTGTGTGTGTATGTGTGTGTGTGTGTGTGTGTGTGTGTGTGTGCGCATTTGCATGCATGCGTGTGGGTGTGTGTATACACACATCTATGAAAAATAAGTTGGCTAATATTACTACTTTATCAAAGACGGTAGCAGGAAAATTGCCTATTGGGATGTGTTCACTTAGATTGGTGGGCAGTAGGAAAGATTGATATGAAGGGGAGGAGCGACATTACTCTGAGCCATTGAAATCTGACATGTACTTCTCCCTAAGTCTGTTCAGTCACGCCTGATCACTCTGATAGTTCTGAACTGTGCCTGGATTTTACTGCCATCTGGTGTTGGGATTAGGAAACTGTACTTCAGCATTTCATCTTTTCCATGGAAGAAGGAATGCAAGCTTTCCTTAGACTATAGGCCTGCTCTCCTCTGTCTGCTAAGTAAGTGATTAGAAAGAGCTCATTTAATTTCTCTTTTTTGGGTTTTTTTTTTTTTTTTTTTTTTTGGTGGTACCGGGGAATGAACCCTTCTGCCTCTGAGCTACACTGCCAGTCCTTATTTTATTTTTTTATTTTGAAACAGCACCTAAGTTGCTGCGACTGGCCTTGAACCTGTAATCCTCTTGTCTCAGCCTCCCAAGTACTGGGATTACAAGCATGTGCCGTCATGCCTGGCTTCATTTAATTTCAATATAGGAATCCTTTATTCCCCTTTTGGAATGTTCTTTCTTTTGCTTCTCAGATAGTGTACTCTATTTCTTTTTTTCTTGTCTTTTTCAGGCTGTTTTCTCATTTTTCTTGGACAGTCCATTTCTCTATACATGCTATAGTTTTTTAGCCCTGCATTCTGGGTGCTCTGCTCTTTTTATCCTTTGTGGTCTTCTGTAGTCATGAGTTTAGATACTGTTTACATACTGCTTGTTTACAGGCAGATTTATATTGGGAGCCAAAGATGTCTTCTGAACTTTAGACCAGTGTCTCTGGTTGTTTACCTAGATGTGTTATGAGCACCTCAAACTTCACAACCTGCTGCTATCTAAATGTCGTTTCCTGACCCTACCCCATTTCTCAGATCAGATTGTGTCATTTCGTTGGTCAGTCGTGCTAGAATTCTGGGAATCAGCTCAGCATCCCCTGGCTTGCACACTTGTCAAGTCAAATATTCACAACGTCCCCCAAAAGGGTGTGTTCTTATGCATGTTGACTTTGTGGCTCCATCACTCCATCCAAGCTACCACTGTCTCTTCCTTGGACTAAGTGAACTCCTAGTCTCCCTTGACTGCACCCACATGTGTTATGTGTATTTATTGTTGGCTTCTCCTAACCTGAAAATTCTTTGATGGTGGGGACTGTGATGCATTTGGTTCCTCAGTAGGTCCTAATCACCTGGTAGAGTTCCTAAAACCTGTTTGCTTGATACATGTATAGCTAGTGGATAACCAGTGATATTGGTATACCCTTGTAGTTTTAGTGACTAGACTTGATTATATTAAAATATATTTTTTTTTGCGCGTGTGTGTGTGTGTGTGTGTGTGTGTTACTGTGGATTGAACCCAGGGACCTTCTGCCTCCAAGCTACACCCCTAGCCCTATTTTATAGTATTTTAAAAATTTTGAAACAGGGTCTCACTAGGTTGATGAGAGTTTCACTACTTGCTGATCCTGTCCTCAAACCTGCGATCCTCAGGTCTCAGGCTCCCAAGTTCTGAGATTACAAGTGCGTGCCACCACGCCTGGCTTAGAATTCTTTAGTACTTTATTTCAGTATTAGTGTTCTGTATGAGTTCATTTATCATAAACAAATTTTAGCTATTTTCTACATTTTTCCCAGGGAAACCTAATTGTGCTGATAAAGACAGTATAATTTGTGTATTAATTAGCTAGCATTCACCTAACCTTAGGACAACAACCTACTTAGGTAGTGGAGGTTGTTAATCAATGTACTGAAGTGATCTTCTGAGCATTTAAAGTTCCATGTCATGGTCTGGGGGAGTAGCTCTATGGTAGAGTGCTCACTTAGCATGTGCCAGGCCCTGGGTTCTATCCGCAGCACCACACGCACGCACAGAAATTCCATGCCGTTGCTTTGTCTCAGCATTCTCCTACCTGAGATTTAATATTCTTTAGTATGGAAGTACACTTAAAGCTTGTTTGAAGGTTCATTTAGTATTGGTTCATGTTTTGATTCAGTTAATAATCTTGATTAGCTTCAACTTTTTTTTTTTGCGGTACTGGGGATTGAACCCAGGGGCATTCTACCTCCGAGCTACGCCCCCAGTCCTATTTTATTCTTTTATTTTGAAACAGGGTCTCAGTAAGTTGCGGAGGGCTTCACTAAGTAGCGATCCTCCTGTCTCAGCCTCCCGAGTACTGGGATTACAAGCATGTGCCACCATGCCCGGCTACTAGCTTCTACATTTTTTTTTTTTTTACAGTACCAGGG
>PVJS01005918.1:0-36609 GCA_004027185.1 Glis glis
TTTTTGGTGACAACCCAAAGCTATGCTAGTAAACTCATATTTTCTCGCCAAATAAAGGCACACTCCCTACCAGGGGCTAGGTCTTGCAGTTGGAGCAGTTTTTATCAATAGTGTGTCTTAGTCTCTGGAAAACAATTTAAGCTAGCTGTAGTATTTCATCAAAACTGCTCTATCAGTGACTGGTGGGCCTCAGCGGGTAGAGTATTCATAATTCACAACCCATCTAAATTGGAGAGGAGACATAATCTCAGAATCCTTATTTAGGGAGAAGAGGAATCTTAAAATATACTTAAAACAAGTACAGCTGAAGCCATCCTGACAGTCAGATTTTATCTTTCCTAGGCATGGGAAAGACTCCATCAGTGACAACTGAAGCTAAATCGTTCTCCTACAATACAAAGGAAAACCATGCATGGCAACTACTGACTAATTTATTTTACTCAGTGAAGTAAACCAGGATGACTAATATCCTTTTAATCTATGCATGCAGTGAGACCCAGGATATTGATATGTAAAAGCACTTAAACACACACTGTTATGGCCCAGGGCTGTCAAGGGCTGTTTTGAATTAGAAAGAGCTGGAAATATCCCCATCGGAAGAGATCTGCCCAGCGGCCTAGCACTATAAATAGTCCTGAGTGAGCCCAGCTTGTTGCTGGGGTTGGCCCAAAGCCTAACCTCCTCCTTGGGGACCACTGCCTAGGAGAAATGAGGCAGAAATGGAATTGGGCGTCTGTCTTGCTGCGTCTCTGGTCACCATAGCTTTCTCAGGAAAAGCCTGTTTGCTGTCTGTAAATATTTCATCCCCCCTTTTCCTCTCCTTCCTCTTTTCCTTCCTACAAAACATAAATAAATCCCAAAACACAAAAATAAAGTAAAGGTTTACTGGTCATTTCTGGCATTAGTTACAAACCACTGGTGCTATATTTACAGCCTACTTATTGGTAACTTAAGTTCACGTTTCAGGAATCCCTGAAGGGTGCTGAGGGTAAAATAATACTGTGAGGAATCCATAAATGATGTCTGCTGGAGTTTCTTCCATTTTATCTGGCCCTCGCAGTGCTCTGCAGAAGGTGTCCTGACACCTATGCGAAGGTTTGGGAAGTGCTATGATTGCAGAGGGCCTTGGTTCTGTTCTCTGACCCAGTCAAGCGATTCTCCCATTGTGTCAGTGAGATCTCAGTTATAAGCAGCTTCCACTTATATTACCTATATCTTTTACTCATGTAATATATATTCCCAAGTGTTTACTGAGAAATTGTGCCAAGTTCCTTTAGATCACTGTAGTTGTCAAACTTTTTCCTTCATTTTGACCCACCTGCTTCACATCCTGGTGACTAGGTGACCCCGTGGGTCAGGGTAAGGTGCTGGTGAGTCCAGACCACCGACTGCACCTTTGACACATGTCAGCTGGTCTTTGTAATGAAGGGGATGGGGATATGCTGCCCCAATATGTGCCACTTTGGCATAAGGATTATTTTGAGCTAAAAGCAGGAAGAGCTCTCTGGCCTCCTTTTAGCTGCCTAAAAGCAGGGCATGAATTTCACTTTATGAAGCTGGCAACATCTTCCCTCTCCTGTACCAGGATGAGGTATGTGACCCTTCTTACTGGAGATGGAGAGCCTGCTCCATGATGGGTCTGTACAGACAAACCTCAGTAAAATAATACGTCTTCCATTCGTTCCCCATATATTATTTCCTGGTCACTTCATACAACTGATCCTCCTTGACCAAACCCTCTCCTCTTTGTTAAGAAGTATACATGTAGCTGGGCATGGTGGTGCATGCCTGTAATCCCAGTACTTGGGACACTGAGACAGGAGGATCGCAGGTTTGAGGATAGACTCAGAAACTTAGCGAAACCCTCAGCAACTTAGTGAAACCCTATTTCAAAATAAAAATTAAAAAGGGCTGGGGGTGTAGATTGTAGGCAGAATGCCCCTGGGTTCAGTCTCCAGTACCAAACAAACAAACAACAACAACAACAAACCCCCACAAAAAAACCCAAAATGTATATATGAGGGTTGGGGATACAGCTCAATGGTAGAGCACTTTCTTGTTAGATGGCTGACCAGAGCAAAATCAACCTCGTTTTGCAAAGACTTTTTACTTGCTGGAAGAGTCCCCTGACTCATTTATTGGGAAAGTTCCCCTACCTCACTTATTGGAAAAGCCCCTCTATCTCACTGACTGGAACACCCCCATATCTTGGTTGGTACAGACTGCAAGGGACCTTTAGATAACTCCTTTCCCACCTCAAGGACCCCTGCTTTCCTGCCTTAGGAGCTACCCGCCAGAAATTGAATTTCCCTCCTGATTAACCTATGTAACCCCTCAGCCTGTAAGTGGAAGCAGGCTGCATCCTTTCCTGGAGACCACCCTCTGCAGGTTTTATCTCAATAAAGCCTGTCCCACCGTAGAGCCATCTCCTTTGCTCTCCCCTGACCCCTTTCATTGCCTAACATGCATGAAACCCTGGGTTTAATCTCTAGTACCCCAAAAATAGAAAAAGTACATATGAGCTCCCTAGTCTAATGACTTCTTTGAGTTTCACTTCTATGAACTCCTGAGAATGTAAGTTAAAAAAATCAAGACGTTTGTATTCCTTTTCTCCTATTAATATGTGTTGTGTCTGTTAAATTTGCAGGTCCCCGTTCACTAAACCCAAGGAGGTAGAGGAAAAGCTTTTCATCTTCAACAATGTGTAGTTTATATCCACCTACATCTACTCGTGGCCACAATGGAGAGATATCGTAGCTTTGGAGTACTAGGGACAAGGCACTTAAGGCTCTTTCAAACTTTCCAATATCCCTGTGAGGTAGCCACTCTTTTATCCCCACTATAGAAATGAGGAAACTGAGGCCTAGCCAGGTTTTGTGCCTTGCCCTAGGTCCCACAGCTTGCAAGAGGCAGAGCCAGGATTCCAGCCAGGCAGTGACTCCAGAAGGTGTATTTCCTCCTACTGCACTCCAGTGCCTCCAATCCATGGTGGTGGGGGATGGGAGGGCTGGATTCACCCCCTGCCCAGACCTGCCCCTAGACTGAGCACTTCCTAACTGAGTTGAGACCAGGGCCAACATCAGCTCTTTGCCTTTTCCTGTTCTTCCAGACAACCTTGTTCATCCCCATGCCTCTCTTGGCTCAGGGTCTCAATTCTGTTTAGGAACTGCACTGTCTGGAGCAACACTGGCTAAGGATTCCCATTCGCAGTTGGTGATCAAAGTTATTGGAAGAACTTCTGAAAAAAATTTTTTTTCAAACTTGTAGGCCTGTAACTATGATGCATTAGCAGCTGTCCAGGTCCTGCCAGACACAATGATCATAGTTCTGATTGTAGTGGGAGTGAAAAAAAAATCTGGCTAAACACAGTTAAGCTCATCTGGATCCCTAAAGATAAAGAGCCACCTCCAGCACTCATCTCTATGATATAGAGAACAGCGGTGTATCTGCTTCTGTGTGTTCCAGAGTCCACTTTAGTACCCTGACGCCTGAAAAGAATCCTACTGTCCTACATTTGGGTGTTTGAAATGAACATGTTCTTGTCTGTGAATCTTTCCATGATATATTAGTACTTTGCAGGAGAATGAATTGGTACTGGTACTTAGTAGATAGCTACTGCTAATGATAGCTGTTAAAAATCGTAAACACTTAATTAGCTAGTCCCCCAGGGGTCTCTACTGAAATAGGCAATTAAACAAACAATTTAAGCAATTTTTAAAGATCAGTCATTTCAGGATAAATAAGTTCTGGGTATCTATTGTACAGCATGGTGACTATAGTTAATAATAATGTATATTTGATAATTGCTAATTGAGTTGATCTTAAATGTTCCCACCACAAAAAAATAAGTATATGAGGTGATGGCTATGTTAATAATGGCTTTATTTAATCATTCACAATGTATACATATTTTAAAACATCACATTGTACATTGTAAATATATACAATTTTTGTATGTCAAGTTTTAGAAAGCAGAATCATTAAAGGCCACATTTGGCTCTCTAAATGTCTTCAACTTTAAAGCAAAAAAGTTAAGAAATGCATTCTCTATCTTGGAATAGTGCATCTGCCCTCGAAGCCAGATATGCTGCAGCTTCTGAGAAAGTTAATTCTCGTGATTCCTGGAAGACTTTTTCGGAGACAAATGGTTTCTCTGAGGTTTCTTTAAGTCTTCATTATTCAAAGCTTGGATGCAATGTTACATTTTTCTACTTTGATCAGTCTGGGCCATGAATCCTAGGCCATAAGGAGTAGACACTGTTTATTCATAAGACAAGAGTGTCATTGGCACTTTGTGGTGGCATAAATGTCACGCTGTCTTCCATTTTGACTGTGACACTTAACAACGCAACTGAAATAACCTGAATATTCAGAGAAGCTGCAGATGATGTAGGTCTCTTCCAAATTACAGGTGGAAAAAAATCACCTTCCTTTCTTGGTTATAAATAACCACAGAACGAACACACACACACACACACACACACACACACACACACACACTGTCAGCAATCTTCAACCATGTAAAGAAAAAAAAAAGGAAGCATCTGCTCTGCTTTCCCTCAAGACCAAATAAGGGAGAGTGGGCATGCGTTGCAATGGGAGGCATTAAAATTAGACTTTTAGGAAGAACTTCCTTAGAGGAGGGGTTGGGAAACACCAAGGATACATGAGCAAGAAGGCTCGTAGACTTTAGTTGACTAAAAGAAATGAGGAAAAGAATGTGCATCTTGTATACATTCAAAATATTTGCTGAATTGTATTGAAAGAAAGATAGTGTGGATTTGTGTGAAAAGAACAAACACAGCAACAACAAGAACACAATTGTCTTAGTTACAGGGCCCTCTGGGGTAGCGGCAATGCCAGCTAAATCTCACCTCTGCCACTGACTTGGATGTGCTATTTAACGTCTCTCAAGCTTGATTTACACTCCTGTAAACTGAATAATAATACTTCCCGGAGTGGTTATAATGCACATAAAGAACTTAATGCAACAAAGGGCACTTTTCCTTTAGTTCTGTATGTAAGATTTCCCTGAATGTGGATAAGGGTTAGAGATGACTGCTATCCTAAAATGACTTGCATGCATTTCTCTCGAAGAGACAGGGACAATGAATTGACTAACATCTTGAGACCCCATTTGAGCCCTGTGATTCCACAGTCCTGTGAAGATTCCTTAATGATTATTCAATTTTATGCAAAGGCAAAGCCAGGTTGTCTCCCAGATTGTCCAGAAGGGGGCTGAGATGGGAGACACTTGCATAGAGCTACCTAATCATATTAGATCACTTGACATTTTTGAATGAGCAATAAGTTGATAAATGAGAAGGGCTGGTCACTGTCATGACTATTAATGAGAAAACCTACCATCTTCATGGTA
The DNA here is from genome assembly GCA_004027185.1 of Glis glis. Lineage (NCBI taxonomy): Eukaryota > Metazoa > Chordata > Mammalia > Rodentia > Gliridae > Glis > Glis glis. The sequence goes on from PVJS01005918.1 coordinate 5,378, forward strand.
ATGAATTTTGATGAGGGAAAAAAATCACCTCTGGGCAAAACCTGTGAACGGGCAGTCACTGCCTGTTTATTGCCTCTGCGTTTTCCTAGGCTGGTGTCAAACAGACGTAAACCTGGGTAAACATCATATAAAGATGAGCCCCGAAGCCATAGCATCTGAGAGCTGGCTTAAGGCAGAGCTTATCAGTGCCATAGAGCTCATCACTGGGCTGCTGTTCCGCCTCCAGAGACAGGTTGAAAAGGAAAAAACACCTTGGCTTGGTAAGATTTTAGAGGGAAAATTCTGCAACTCTAAGCCCCACCTCTGACAGTCTTTTGAAATGAAGTTTCATGTAATTGGAAAAGGCAGTAAGATTTTCTGTTGATGGAATGCCTCTGACATGACAAGCCATGTGACTGAGGAAGGAATCCTAGTGAGTGTGCAAGCGTCCTTGCAGCTGAAGACAAAGAAGCTGCTGGAATTACCTAGCATGCATCATAGCCAGGTGGAAAGCAGGCCCAGGGTCAGGAGCTTGAGTCTCCTGCCTCTAGGCAAGTCTGCCTTCAGACCAGGCCAGATAGACAGGGCTCAAGTCAGATGAAAGTGGGTGCTCAGTTCAGATTCTCAAGAGTAGGATTGTGGCTGCTCCTTATCTTATATTGTAGTTTATAAGATTCACTCTATTGGAGAAATACTGTCCAGGGAAATGAAGAGATGACAGTCTCTTTGATACCATCCCAGGAACATGGGTTTCTTTAGAACTAGGGTTTTTTTTTTTTTTTTTTGCGGTACCGGGGATTGAACGCCGGGGCGTTCTACCTCAGCGCTACGCCCCCGGCCCTATTTTTTATACTTTATTTTGAAACCGGGTCTCACAAAGTTGCAGAGGGCCTCACTAAGGATAGAGAGAGGGTTTTAAAACTCACAGTATTTGTAGGGTTGTGGCATCCTTTCATGTCTTAACTCCAACGACATGCCACGGCCCAACAGGCTGTCTCCCTTCCTTTCACCAACTTGCCCATTCTTGGACTTCTGTTCAATTCTGGGAAAGTTGAGTAAGGAAGGGATGGCACTTGAAGCCGGTAATCTGCCAAATGTCCTGGGAGGGAGGTGTCTGAAGACTGGTCACTCAGGGATCTATGGCTTGAGGAAAAGACGGGAAAGTAGAGGTGGGCTCTTCTTCCCCTTCCAAAACCATTTTGATCCAAGAACAGCAAGAACTTGGTAACTAGATATGCTTCAAGAAGACAGCGCTTCTATTTTAGAAATGGATTTTCTAGCTGCGTTTAAATCAGCATCTCTGTACACCAAGAAAATCAATGAAAAATACTTTGTGTGCTAATTTGTGCCAGAGATATATAGCTCCTTCAGCAAATACCAAGGCTAAGAAGGTCACCAGTCTTCCATATCTGGTGAACCCAGGATTATCTATTAGGTACGATACTCATGTCCAGTTTGGGCTGTCTCTCTGATGGAAGAGAGTGTCCAGCACCTCCAGGTTGATGTGACACTAGTTTCTTCTAAGTGTAGGGGCACCTGCCCAAGATGGTAGTTATTCATCTCCTAATTTCCCCACCACAAACTCTCTTCCCTACCATATTCTATCTATAGTTATAGTGGCTCATTAGGGCAGTAGGCTCTAAAATGTGTGTGTGTGTGTGTGTGTGTGTGTGTGTGTGTGTGTTAGTTTCCTAGGAATGCTATAATAAATAACCATACACTGATGACTTGAAACAACAGAAATTTATTGTCTAACAGTTCTGGAGTCTGGAAATCTGAAATCAAGTGAAATCAAGGTGTCAATAAGACCATGCTCCCTCTGAAGGCTCTAGGGGAGGATCCTTTTTTGCCTCTTCTAGTTTCTGGTGTTTGCCAGCAATCCTTGGCATTCAGCTTGTAAATGCATCCTTGTCTCTGCCTCTATGTTTGCCATTATCCTTCCTGTTTTTTGTTTTTTTTTTTTTGGTGGGACTGGGGATTGAACCTAGGGACATTCTACCTTTAAGATACACCCCCGGCCCTTTTTATTTTTTGTTTAATAACAGGGTCTCACTAAGTTGCTGAGAGTCTCACTAAGTGGCTGAGACTGGCTTTGAACCTGTGGTCCTCTTGTCTCAGCCTCCCAAGTACTGGGATTATAGGTGTGCACTATCATGCCAAGCTGCCCTATATCTTTTTGAATTTCCCTTTTCACATGGCACCAATCATTAGATTATGGGCCACCCAAATTCAATATGACTTCGTTTTAACTCGATTTTATCTTCAAAGTCCCCAGTGTGATCACATTCACAGGGGTTAGGACTTGAATATACCTCTTGGGGGGACATAATTCAATCCACAATAGGGATTTGGGGGGCAACCATCGTTTACCCCTAGATCCATCTATGTTTTCTCCTGCATTGCAGAGACTGGAAGCCTTGGAACCATGTTCCCTGGAATCCCTCTGTATCAGAGTTTTGCTTTAAATTCTGCCAATAAGAAGAACTTATGCAAGGAAGGAACAAAACAGAAACTGCTTTTGCTCCTATAGTAGCAGGCAACCACGTGGGCTTTGATCAGTGGCAGATGCGAGATTCTGCAGTAACTTCTGGTTGCCCTCCTATACTCTGTCTCTTTTGGTTTTGCAGGATGCTGGGATCACCAGTGGTTGTTTTCTGAAATTCCTGCAATTCTAGACTTCTTGGAAGCTAATAGCAGCTTTCCTTGATCTTTGCTTCCCCAAGTCTTCCAAAAATTTGAACACAGTTTCCTGTGTTAAATCCCTTCATTGAAATACCTTGAATGGTTCCTGTTTTTCTGGGCAAATCTTGGAAGATAGAGTGAGGTTGTCATGTCCTCCTAGAAAGAAGTCTGAGAGTTTGGAATGTAGTTTAAACTCCAAACTGTCTGAGATCCCTTCTCAGATCACTGAGCAGCAGGGAAGTGCTGTGCCCCCCCATACACAGTTCAAAATCACCTATATAATGATTTGGGGACTTTATTGCATGTTCAATAGAGACAGGATGAGATTTCTTCAGAAAAGTTCAGTCATCAGAGGCCAATACACTTCATGAGGTTTTATGACAGTAAAATAAATAAACCCTGTTGCTCTTAAGTTACCATAGAAATTGTAAAGACAAGAATATGTATTAGTTCTCCTGCTCAACAACATTCTGTGGCTCCCCATTGCCTGATGAATTACGTACTAACACCTCAGCTGGTATTCAAGACCATGACAGTATAGTCACTAGACTGTAAGCTCCATGCAGACAGGGGCATTCTCTGTTCCATCCCTATCACTTTCAGCTGTGCTCAGCACATGGTAAAATGCTCAATAGTAGTTGTTTAATAAATGCATGTACTTATATTTCTAAATGTTTTTCTCATTGTTCACCTGTGTTCCTGTAAACTGTGGTAAAACTAGTTGATTATCCATTCCAACCACGTAGTCTTTGCTTTGACTGTGCCTTTGCCCCCTCTCTGTAACAACTTCCTTCCCTCCTCCTTCGTGGAGATCTTCACATCTTACGCTACCTTCTTCACCAAGCATTTCCTGGCCCGCACTCTCCACTGGATGGGATCTCTCCTTGCTTTGGGCTCTCATGCATGTTTTTTTTTTTTTAAATTAATAACCTTACTTTTTCAACAGTTTTAGGTAATCAGCAAAATTGAGGAGATAGTATAAAGAATTCCCATATATTCTCCTTCCTGTGCTGGTATTCATCTCTGTCTTCTCTGGGGTTATAATGTCAGATAGGATACAGGGAGAGAAATAATAAAGGCAGGAGCCTGAAGGATTTCTCCTTAGTGTGTAGGCAGGAGAGTGGCCTGTGGTCAAATCAAAGTCTAGGTACAGAAGCTGTGGATGACAGGACCTCTTCTGTCAACCCCCTCCCAACCTTCCCTTTTCTCCTCTTCCTCTTCTTCCTCTTTGGTATCAAGGACATCCTGAAAAACAGTTTTAAAAAACAAAAATTTATTTATTTATCTCTTTATTTATTTACCTATTTATTTATTTGCGGTACTGGAGATTGAACCCAGGGGCATTCTACCTCTGAGCTACACTCCCAGCCCTATTTTTTATTCTTTACTTTGAAACAGGGTCTCACTAAGTTGTGGAGGCCCTTACTATGTAGCTGAGGCTGGCCTCAAACCTGCGATCCTCCTGTCTCAGCTTCCCAAGTACTGGGATTACAAGCATGCGCTACCACACCTGGCTATAACAAAAAAGCAAAAATTTAAAGAGATGAAGTCTGGCTACATTTCCCAGGTTGGCCTTCAACTTCTGGTCTCAATGATCCTCCTGCCTCAGCCTCTTGAATAGCCGGGACTACGGGTGTGCACCACCATGCCTGGCTGAAGCAAATTTTTATAACAGCTCATCCTGTAGTCTCAAGATTCTCCTCAATAAATACAGATGGCAGGAAAAAGTTGGTCCCCAGAGTCTTGCAGAAGTTAATGAATCTGTCCTTTCAAGAATTTGGATGCTGGGCGTGGTGGCGCACGCTTGTAATCCCAGTACTTTGGGAGGCAGAGACCGGAGGATCCGGGTTCGCGGCCAGCCTCAGCTCTCGCTCTCTCTCTCTCTGTCTCCCTGTCTCTCACTCTCTCCTTATGAGGCCCTCCGCAACTTCGTGAGACCCGGTTTCAAAATAAAGCATAAAAAATAGGGCCGGGGGCGTAGCGCAGAGGTAGAACGCCCCTGCGTTCAATCCCCGGTACCACAAAAAAAAAAAAAAAAAAAAAAAGAATTTGGGGTGTGCACTGGGAGAAGTCAGAGGTAGGGTTGGGGCAGAAGCCAGGCCTAGGGGCAACCAGGGAGCCAAGCACTGTGGCTGGGAAGAGCCTAGAACAGAGGTAAAGGGTGGCGCAGCGGCCTCCCCTGGTCTGTGTGGATTGATGGGAATGGTTGTTAGGATCAGGAGCACCATGGGCATTGGACTCGGCCTGTCTGGGGTGGAAAGGGACTAGGATCTAGTCTTCTCATTCCTTATTCAGTATTCTTTATGACACTTCTCTAGTTTTATTTATTTATTTTAAAGCAGCATAACCCTAAAATGTAAAAGAGATGAAAGCAAGACTGCTCCAGCTGCAAGGGAGGTGGGAGCCAGAACCCTTACCCCATCTCCTGGCTTTAAAGCATTCCCCCAAATACCCATCTCCTCAGAGCACAGCGTGAAAATCCCAGCACTGAGATGCATTGCCTCCCATAGCCCATACCTTGAATTTGTTACTATAAATAAAACAGGGACGTTACCATGGCAACCTGACTGTCTGTCGAAATTGCCCCTTATGGACCAAATTAGCCAGGATCGATAGTGCTTCTGGAGTGCAGAATTACATTCCCTTTATAACAAAAGTTTGAACAAATTATAGAATAAACCACTTGGGGAAACGGTCTGAGACCAGGCAACTACCCCACTAGCTGCGACCCCCTCGTACTAGCCCATCGAGGGTGTGCCTTAGTGCGACCTGGTCCCCAAGCTGCTGCTTTCCTGGCTGCTGTGTTATTCAGTGCTCACTTCTGTGGCCTCCTTCCTGGCAGGCAGGCTCTTCCTGCTGCTCTGCATGTGTCATGAGAAGGGACACTTCTGTCCATAACATCCTGCTTCCCCAGGCTCAGCTGTCATGTGAGGGATGCTGTCTTCAGAGATGGACAGATTTTAAATGACACTCCCTAAGCAGGCACGCTGAGGCCGACCTCAGAGCAGATGTGGGCCGAGGCCTCACCCCTGAGCGGAGCTTATTAGGATCCATTAGTTAGCCCTGAAGCCAGGGAGGGTCTGCCATTGTCACCCAGGACAAAGACCCATGAATTGCCTCCCCCAGCAGAAGCTAAGGAAGCTCATAGGAGGTTGGTAGTGCTGAGTGTGGCTGTGTTTGTGAGTAGGAAGAATTAAGTATGGCCTCTGCTCAGGATCTGAGGGTCTGCACACAGCCCTGAGTCCCAAATTGTCTTCCCACTGATCTGGTGCCTGTAATTCTGTGCCTTTTACTTAAAATGCAGGAGGGAGTGTTCCAGGGAAGGACAGCAATCTAAATGAATTCCTACTGTGGTGTCAGGCTGGAGTCTTGCTGGGCAGCATGGGGAACTGTTTGTTGGCCATTTGTATATCATCTTTGGAGACTTGTCTATTCAAGTCCTCTGACCATTGTTAAATCAGGTTATTTGATTTGTTGTTGAGATGTAGGAGTTTTTTTATATATTATAGGTATTAACCTACAGTCAGATATTATGTTTTGCAAATATTTTCTGTCATTCTGTAGTTTGCCTTTTTGCTCTATTGATTGTGTGTTTGTGATGCTTGTGTTTTTTTGGTATACCTATTTAATATTTTTTAAAGCACTTAAACAGCCGGGTGTGGTGGTAATCTTGTAATCCTAGTACTTGGGAGGCTGAGATAGGAGGATTGCAAGTTTGAGGCCAGCCTCAGCAACTTAGCAAGAGCCTGTCTCAGAATAAAAAAATAAAAAAAGGGCTGGGAGTGTAGCTTAGTGGTAGAGCACCCCTGGGTTCAATCTCTAGTACCACACACACACGAAAAGCACTTAAACATAGAATCTTACTGGGACCTTAGAAACAGCACTGTGAGCTCTAAGGAAAGAGATGTTAAGGGTCATGTGGGACAGTGACTTGTCACAGCTTCCATGTCCTTGGCTTTCTGAGCTTCAACCTTTGTTTTTTGAGCTTCAGCCATGACACACATAACACACAAAGTGTTGGCATTCTTTGTGAACAAAAAACAGACTCCTGTGTATAATGAGGACTTATTGTAAAATAGGACTGGAATTAAGGAAGAATCCATACAGGTTTTCCCAGAAACCCCGGGAAAGCTGTGGAGAGATCCCGGTCATGATTCCACAAGCCAAGGAACAGCAAAGATTTCCAGCCAACCCCCAGAAGCAGGAGAGAGGCGTGGGGCAAGTTCTTCCTTGCAGCCTGTTGAGGGTCAAAGCTGGACACGTTGCAGGTTTGGTCCCTGTGCAGCAGTGCTCGGAGGCAGGGCCTTTGGGAAGTGACTGGGCCATGAGGGTTCTGACTTCATCAATGGATTAACCCAGTGATGGATTCCTAATTTGGTGGTGTTATTGGGAGGCGATGGAAACCGTAAGAGGCGGGACCCAGTTGGAGGATGTAAGTCCCTGGGGGCATACCCGGAAGGGTCTACCTTGTCCCCAGCCCTCCCCTCCCTGCTTCTTGGCCACCATGAGGTGAGTAGCTCGACTCTGTCACACCCTTTGCTATGATGCTCTGCCGCACCACAGGCCCTGAAGGAAGGGGGCCAGCTGACCATGGACCAGGACCTCTGAATCTGTGAGCCAAAAGCAATCTTTCCTCCTCTAAGTTGATTTTCTCAGTTAATTTGTTACAGTGATAAAAAGCTGATTAACACACATCCCTAAGAAGGACCCAATCCTGCTGATACACTGATCTTGAACTCTTAGCCTGCAAAACTGTGAGATGATAAATTTCTGTTGTGTAAGCCACCCAATTTGTATGATATCCCTAGGAAATGTATGCAAAAAGTTATCCAAGAAGTTGGTAATAATGTCATCCCCTCAGAAGAAGAGGTTTGTGGTCTCCATTCCAGAGCCCTATCGCTAACAAAGCTCAGATCTTTTCTTCTGCTTCTCTAAGATGATACTTTGTCTCTCCCCTTATCATGTCCCCTTATCACGTCTACCCCTATTCCCAGCTCGAACTCCTGAGAAACAAGCTGATGGGCAGGCTTTGTATGCTTGGCTGTCTTTCAGTCAAGTGCCTGTCCAAGGTCCATTCAGCTGGGGCCAGGTGAGCCGGTTCTTATAATACCCAGATGAAAATATATGCATGGAAGAAAACACCTTTTGTTAGTAGATGGGAGTGGTGGTATGTGCCTGTAATCTCAGTACTTGGGAGGCTGAGACAGGAGGTTCCCAGGTTCAAGGCCAGTCTTGGCAACTTAGTGAAACCCTCAGCAATTTAGTGACATCTTGTTTCAAAATAAAAAAATATAAAGGGCTGGTGGTGTAGCTCAGAGGCAGAAAACTCCTGGGTTCAATTCCCAGTACAAAAACAAAACAAAACAAAAAAGGATGCTAGTGTGAGATGCATTCTGAGGCATGGCCTATGCAGCATAATAGGTGACTTTTATATGCACAATATTGTGGGCTTAGGTTGATTTGAACAATCTCTTCCTACTTCCTACGAATTAAATGGGCAATTTAATGCTAGATTGTACTATGGTAGTAAATCAAGTCTTAAATATCAGTAATTAACACAGCAAATGTTTATCCTTTGCTTGTGTTGCATATCCAGTGTGGGTCAGCTGACTTCTGCTCCACACAGTCACTAGGGGATCCGGGCTATCAGAGGCTCTATCTTGCTGCAGCTGTACTATCTGGAACATATGGCCTCCTTGGCTGATTGGAAGAGAAGAGCGAGACTGGAAACCTGTCTTCATTTCCACAGGCCGGAAGTGGCATACACTTGTATTTCATTGACAAGACCTAGTGATGTGGCCCACTTTATTACAAGGAGGCTGGATAATGTATTCTTCCTGTGTGCCCAGGACCAGGAAGAGGAGAACCAGCTATTGGTCACTAGTAATCTTTACTCCTAAGTTGTAGTGTGCGTGTGTGTGTGTGTGTGTGTGTGTGTGTGTGTGTATACATGGAAAGAAGTTATACTCATTTGATTAACAATACATTGATATTAGAGTGCTCTTTGGACTGTGATAGACCTAAGACAGACTGATATTGATGTACAATTTTCCTTAGTATCAGTTATAACTACAGTGGTCTCTTGGTATCCATGAGGAATTTGTTCCAGGACCCCCATGGATACCAAAATCTATAAGTGCTCAACTCTCTTATATAAAATTGCATTGTATTTGCATATAGCCTGTACATATCTTCCTTCATACTTTAAGTCATCTCTAGATTACTTTTTTTTTTTTTGCGGTACTGGGGATTGAACCCAGGGGCATTCTACCTCTGCGCTACACCCCCGGCCCTATTTTTTTATACTTTATTTTGAAACCAGGTCTCACGAAGTTGCGGAGGACCTCACTAGGTAGAGAGAGAGAGAGCTGAGGCTGGCCGCGAACCCGGATCCTCCGGTCTCCGCCTCCCAAAGTACTGGGATTACAAGCGTGCGCCACCATGCCCGGCTCTAGATTACTTATAATACCTAATGCAATTAATTGTTATGTAAATAGTTGTTAAACGGTGTTGTTTAGGGAATAATTCAAGAAAATGTCTGTACATGTTTGGTACAGATGCAATTTTGTTTTAGAATGTTTTCAATTTGCACTTGATTGAATCTGTGGACATAGAACCGGAGAGTGAATTTCTTTTTCTCTCATTCAAGAGAGGATGTCACAATGCAAGGGAGTAGAAATGGTATTACATGCATAACTTTGAATCCACTAACTCTAATTCAGCTTTTTTTCTTTTCTTTCTTTTTTTTAAAATGGGGTCTTGCTATGTTGCCCAGGCTAGCTTTTTTTTTTTTTTTTTTTTTTTTTTTTTTTTTTTTGCGGTACCGGGGATTGAACGCAGGGGCATTCTAGCTCCGTGCTACGCCCCCAGCCCTATTTTTTTTATGCTTTATTTTTGAAACCAGGTCTCACGAAGTTGCGGAGGGCCTCACGAGGTACAGAGAGAGAAAGACAGGGAGGGAGGAGAGAGAGAGAGAGAGAGAGAGGAGAGAGAGAGATCGATCGATGGATCGATGTATCGTGCGCGCATGCGCGCTGAGGCTGGCCGCGAACCCGGATCCTCCGGTCTCCGCCTCCCAAAGTACTGGGATTACAAGCGTGCGCCACCAGGCCCGGCCCAGGCTAGCTTTGAACTCATAATCTTCCTGCCTTAGCCTCTTGAATAGCTGGGATTACAGGCCTATGCCACCATGTTTGGCGAGTTCATTTTTAAGGCAAACTGTTCAGAAAGTTCAATAATTTAGGAATTATTGGTTTGAAATTATTTGTATCCCAACTCACAATTATTCAAGATACTCTGTTCTATTACTTTGGTTGAAACACCACTGCTCTAAATCTTGGTAGGAGGGAAAAGAATTCCCAGGAGTTGATGATTTTGAAATTAGTGTTAAAGAAAAAATTATTCTGATACCTGTTAAAAAGGTAAAGACTTTATTCAGGGTTATTGCAATAAGGGGAGAGATGTGCCTCAAATTCCACAAAGACAACTGGGGATTTATAGCCAATGAACAGAGAGGAGGATCAGTGGATGGAAAATATCCAAGAGGAGACATTAAGGAGTGAGGGATTCTGCTAAACTAACTTAACCAGATTCTTGCTGAAGGCAGGCCAGGGTGATGAGATAGCAAGGGTATAGGAATTCTTGTTAAACTGACTTTGCAGGATTCTTGCTAAGAGTGGGCTATGCAAGCCCAGCAAAGACGGGGCCAAGGTCAAGGTCTAGTTCAGGAGATGACTCAGAAGAGCCTGACTAAAGTTTTGTCAAGGAGTCTTTGTGTCAATGTCCGTTATCAGAACTGGCTCTACTTCCTGTATGCTCTTCTTCTTTTCTTCTCTCTCCCTGTCTTTTCTTAATTCTCTCCATCTCTGATCTTTGATACACTCATTGCCACCTAGCTGTCTGGAAGCTAAATAAATAAACTAAATCAGTAAACAAGCTATTGTTCCTCTAAGGAATATAAGAAATATTCACATTTAAAAAGATAACTATAAACACTTTCCCCCTGCTCACCCTTGCAAACCAGCAAATTGCAAATATCCCTCAGGTCTTCCCAGAGTGGTCTTCCAGAACCCAGCTTCTGGAGGGAGTGTGACACTGTCCCTGTTATGTCGTGCGTGGCTCTTCCAGTGCTTATCTTCCCCACTTACTTATAAACACAAAGGTAGGAATCTTTTTCTGCTGGTAAGTGTGTAATTTTAGGGGTTGGATAATGTTTGGCACCTGGCTAGCCACACCACAAATGGTCATTACTGAATTGACTCATAGACCATGGCAATTTTCCACCCAAAGGATGGAATGTATGTGCTGTTTGGGGGTTCATAACTGTTTTGATTGAACTTGAGTCACCAGGGGGACATAAAAGAGAGGCACTTGATGGTTCTGGAAGGCTTTATTGATTTTAAACTTGAAATGAAGGTTATCGTACACAGTCAAAGTGCTGGCCAAAGACCTCAAGTGAATGCTTTTTAGGGTAGTTTTACTAGTTTTAACTTCTTTCAGTGGAAAGGACTGCTTCATTTTAAATTAAATTGAATCAGAGGAAGACTATAGGATTTTCCTCTCAGGGACTTGGACACTCCTTTGGAGAAGTTAACCTAAGGAATTCTTTTGCAGATCATGTTTTGTGGGGTGTAGTAGAAAGTTTCTCAATCAGGAGTCAAGGTATTTGTGTATTTAAATTCATTCTGCCCCCAGGAGTTCAGTACCTTGTAGAAATGGTTGAAGGCCCCCAGGCTTCATGTTTCACAGCTGTAATATGAGGAAAATAAACTTGATTTGATAAACCACCTTCTAGCTGTAACATGAGGGAACTAGTTTAAAGTCCCTCTAAGTTTTGAGGTTGCTATTTTTCAGATAGTGCTTTGATTTCTAGGTTCCCAGTTCTGCATGTTTTTCAGTCTGTCAAAATTTTCAAGTACAGTTATCATATTTATAGACATCTCCTTCAGGGCTTCATGATAAGAATTGGATGAAAGTGGTATGTTATTTTGGGAACATGGTTCGTGTTACAGAGACAGATGATAAAGCTGTCATGAGAGGGAATACTCTGCAATAAGGAAGTAGCACCCACAGAGAAAGGAAAGGGCCATGAAAGAGACATAGCTGTTTTGTTGGAATGGCTTCTTGCTTTGTTTAACTCGACAATAAATGAAAAAGCTGGTAAGCATCATCTTACTATTGACGTCACTGGTAGCAGTAGAAAAAGAAAGATCATGGCTCTTGAGCTAAATGTAGATGCATTAATGTGCTGAATTTGCTAGATGATGTTATTAAGATGTTGCAGCTATATACCTGTAGCTGTGAATCCTCCTTCTATACTGAAAGTTCTATTGGAAAATGTCTTCAATGAGTCCAGAATTCTCTAGTCTCTTGCCTCCACTAAAGCAACTATTTTTATAATACATTTTTATTATGTGTGATTTCCTAAGAATTATAATTATCGAACCAGGCATGGTAGCACACGCCTGTAATCCCAGTACTTGGGAGGCTGAAATAGGAGGATCACAAATTCAAGGACAGCCTCAGCAACCTAGTGAGGCTTCCAGCAATCTAGCAAGACCCTGTTTCAAAGCAAAAAATTAAAAAGGTCAGGAGGTGTAGCTCAGAGATAGAACATACCCTGGGTTCAATCCCCAGTACCACAAAAATTATAATTATTGCAATTATTACATCATCACAGAATAGATATCATCTCTCATGGCCAGCCACTAATATGTGGGGCTCCATGCAAAATAAAAATATGGGCCCTTTGTTTAAAAAGCAGGAGAAAAGTGTGTTAAAGGTATATATTAAAATATAAAGTCTTCCCTTCCTTCCTTGTCTCTCTCTTGACTTGTCATAGTGTTTTTTTAATTTGCTACTTAATGTCATTCTAAGTAAAGAAAGATTAAAAATTTAAATCGGCATGAATTTTATAGTTCATCTTTATGTGGTGCAATGATAGTTTTAAATGCAAATATAAGAGCCTTTAATCCGCATGCAGAGGCACCAGAATTATACACATTATATTTCACAGCTCCTACATGCATATGTATTTTGTTATTACCAGAACAATGAAAATGCTACATGAAACAAACAACAGTTTTCACTTCGTGGTATGTGCACATTCTACCAACTCTCTCTACCTTTTGCTTACTGATGAGTAAGGAAGATCTGAAAAGAAAAGGAACTATGGATTGCTTTACCTTTTTTTTCTTACATGCTCAATCATTTTCAGAGTAATTAGTTGACTAATTTAAAGAAGTAACCCAAGTAAGAAAGGAGGTGATAAGTTTCCTTGGTAGTTTGTATTCCTTACAATTCCAGTGTATTCAGATGGCCTCTTGGGGCTCTAAGTATCTTAATGTACACAGTTGCAGATATAACATGCTCACCTTGTCCTCACTTTGAGTCTTGCTGAACTCCCATGCGTCGTGGGTCCACTGGAATTCTGTGCTAACAGAGTATCAGCAATGACATCTGAATGGGGTGGCCAACATGCATATTGTGTGTGTCTTGTGCTCATGAAGCACCTCATTATCCCATTGGATTTGACTTATAAAATGCAAGTTCAAAGAGAAAACTATTATGAGTTTCACGATGGTGACAGAAAAGTATTAAATCAAGCACTGGAGTGGGGACACAAAAGGGACTCCAATGACAATGGAGAACCCTCAGTGGTGCAAGGGAAGGGGTACAAGGGAAGGGGAAGGGTAAGAAAGTAGTGAATCCATGGAATTACTGTCATAAACAATGTGTATATATGAGATTATACCAACATCATTCTCAGTGCTACATGTGGGGGGAGGCGGGGGAGGAGGCGGGGGGGAGGGACACCAAGAGCTGTGTGCATGTATGTTAACACCAAAGTGATACTCATTGTGATGTGAGACTACAATGCACCAATAAAAACAAACAAACAAAAAATAAATCAAGCACTGGGCCCTTTCTGAGTGACTGTACGGGTTCCATGCCTATGAAGCTGATGATAATTGAGCAAATAATGAATATAACAACATTAATTGAACAATTACTAAGCAGCAGGCACCATGCCAAACACTTTTGCATTTGGTATTTCTTATAATGTAAGTACTATTTGTTTTAGATAGGGAGTAAGAAACTTGCTCACATCACAGAGCAAGAAGATGATGCACCTCGGATTTGAACCTGGGCCATCTTACTATACTACAGCCTGGTGTTCAAAGAAGCTAGGGAACATTTATCTATTACAGTGTCTTGAATCACCCCAATACTTGGTGACTTAAAGCAATGGCATCCTAAATCTACAGCTTGGCAGGACATGGTGGGGATAGCTTATTTGTTCTCTACTCAGTGTCAGCTGGGCAAACCAAAGGCCAAGGACTGGTCTTTTTCACTCATATGTGCAGAAGACGATGACTGCTATTGTTTAGGACCTCAGCTGGAACTGGCCACAACACCTACATTTGGTCTTCAAGAGAGTCACTCTCCTTCCAACTGGACTCGGTCCAAAAAGGACATTTGCTCTACTTTTTGGGATATAAATGGTTGTCCAATATGGTAACATTGATCAAAAAATTTCTTTAGAGTATTTGAACCTTAGACTTCAAATAGGGCTGTTTACTCTGAAATTATTTTGATTATAAAATAGCCACTACAGTTCTCTTTTGATCTTGAGTATAGTATATCTATTATATCCTTTTACTTATAATTTTTCCTTTCTTTTGCTTATAATTAATTTGTTTTCCTATTTAAAGTAGGTTTCTAAATTTTGTTGGGTATTGCATTCATTATTTTTGTCCAACCAGGCAATCTGTGCCTCTAATTTTGATGTAGATACCATTTATATTTAATGGGATTATTGAGATTGTTGGATTTAAATCTACTCTAATTATTTTTGTTTATATTTCTTTATTTAAAATTTTATTTCTCTTTGTTTTTCTTTTCTTTCTATTTATTTATTACTATTTGTTTTTATCTGTCTCTTTTGTTCTTTGTTCCTTTTCTTCTGTCTTATTTTGGTTTAATTGTTGATTTATTTATTTATTTTTTGCGGCACTGGGGATTGAACCCAGGGGCATTCTACCTCTGAGCGACATCCCCAGACCTATTTTTTGTTCTTTATTTTGAAACAGGGTCTCACTAAGTTGCAGAGGGCCTCACTAAGTAGCTGAGGCTGGCCACGAACCCGGATCCTCCAGTCTCAGCCTCCCAAGTACTGGATTACAAGGGTGCACCACCACGCCCAGCTTGTTTATTTTTTAATGATTCCTTTCTGCCTGATTTGTTGGCTTGTTAGCTAAAACTCTTTGTTGTGTGTTTTAAAAAAAATTTTTGAGATTGTTTTAGTGTCTACAGTATACATTATTTTTACCTGAGATCCATCTTCAAGTAATACTATCTCATTTTATGCATAATATAAGTATACTAGTATACTTCAATTTTTCCCTCTGTGAGCTTTGTGATATTGTTATGATACATTTGTAAATCCCATAAATACCTTCCTACTATTTTGTCATCAAATAGTAAATTATCTTTTTAAATGATTTATATAATAAGTAAAAATTTTCTATTTACCCACATAGTTACGTTTCTGGCACTCTTCATTCCATTACATAGATCCAGATTTATATTTTGTCTGAAGAAGTTCCTTTAACCATTCTTATAATGCAGGTATGCTGGTGATAATTTATTTTTAGTGTTGTATGTCTGAAAAGTCTCTGTTACCTTTGATTTTTTTTTCAAGAAAGTATTTTATAACTTAGATGAAGTATAATTTGCATACTATACAATTCACCTTTCCCTCCTTCTCTTCCTCTTCCACTTTCTCTTCTTTCTCTTCCAACTTACCCTTTTAAAGTGTACAATTCGGTGATTTTTAGGATGTCCAGAGAGTTGTGTAACCATCATCACAACCAGCTTTAGAATATTTTCATCACCTCAAAAAAAGCCATGTACCCATTAGCAGTCACTCTTGTATTCCATGAAGCCTTTCCAAGCCTTAGAAAGCCACTAGTCTATATTCTGCATCTATATATAGATTTGCCTATTTGGGGACTTTCATATAAATGGAATCATACAATATATAGACTTTTGTAACTGGCTACTTTCACATAGCTTTGTGTTTTCAAGATTCATCTATGTGAATATAGGAATATTATTGTTTGTGTAATTAAAATTTTTGTTTAAATCACAGAATATAATATCCTGAAAACAAAGGGTTATTTGTAGGAAAAGAACAGAGGACACCTAAAATCTGCTTGTGTCTCCTCATAATTAGTGATTTTCTGAGCCAAGGTTAATGTTCTACTGCTATAAATCATCTTTGTTTTTCAAAGGATGTTTGTGGTCATCTCTTCCCATGTCCAGCCTTTATCCTTGGTTTTTAATTGCAGGTTAATGTAAAAGCTCTCATTTTCTTCATCCCACCTCCCTTGGCATCCCTTTTCATCCCACAACTATATTTTCACTTCACAAAACATCTAGCTCTGATTTTGGGAAACCACAGTTAGGGTCCTGAGCCTCTGAGATGTGCCTAACCCCTACCTTCATGTGTTATTGACTTTCCTTTAGTGCTTTTCTGGCTTTGAGGCATGGTAGTTGAAGCAGGACTCTGGGGAGAAAAATCTAATATAAAAGCCATAAAGGTAGTCAGGTAGATTGGAATATTCCCAATTCATACTCCTTTCAGGTTAAGGAACTGCATATCCATGCCCTTTGCTGTGTGGCTCTGTGGTCCCTCCCAATTGAGTCGGAGGAGTATATTCTCTGCCACAGAAGCTGGATTTGACAATATGACTTAGGTCAAAGGAAGGTTAGGGGAGGTGATATGAGAAGCTTTGCACGTGCTTTTGTTGTTTGGCTTGGCTTGTTGGGCTTCTGCCATCTGCCATGTAAAGAACATGATAGTAGCTTCTCAAGTAAAAGTTAGTACAGAAAGACTGAGAGACACTTGGAGCAGACCCAAATACAACCGACAGCTGCCAAGCCCAGCTGACCCACACACCCAGGAGGGGAAAAATAAAAGTCATTTTAGTAAGCTACTGAGATTTTGAAATTGTTAGTTGTAGCTATGCTATTGGTTATATAGTTGTCAGTTGAGGATTAAAAACTTACTAATGCAGGTAGCAATAAAAACACTATCTTTTAATTGCTGAGCTCACAGCAATGTATCAATGAGATATAAGGTATTCAATTAGGTATACAATAGTTGTCTTTGAATCCTTCTACTCTCCCAGTGTAGTGTGTAGTAGAATCCTGAAAGAGAAACCATGATAAAAAATGATAAAAATAAAAAATGGTAAAAAATGCAGTCAGCCCCTCCTCTCTGCACAATGTTCCAAATGTTATTGAAAGTCAAACATTGGTTTCTTTCATCTACATTTAATATGCTGGCTGAATGTGATGTTATAGGGTTGGCCATCTTTAAATACCACAGGTGAGTTGGGGCAGGAAGAGGATGCAGGACAAAGCGGGGAAGCAATACTCCCATCTCCAACAAATAGGTTTTCTAGGTGCCCCTGGTCTTCAACCACATACTTGGAGGGGCTGTCTGGAGTAGGAGGTTGGCCTCTCTCCTCTACTTTTATTTCCCAATGCACACTAAGGAAATGTTCTATCGTTTTTGAGTCAAGGTTAAATCCCACCGCATGGTGGTACTTATCCAGGTACGAAGGAAGTACCTAGAAGATGTAAACATATGTGTGTATGTGTCTGTTTCTTCACGGATGTGTGTTTGCAGAGGACACACATTTCTCTTCTCTTAGGGACAATGTGCTGCTGGTCTGCATCATTTCCTTTCTATCTCTTTGGGGCTGGGCAGTTCCTTGGGCGCATTGCTGGGAGCCTCAAGAGCACAGAGGCTAAGACTTAAACCCATGCACTCTGCGCACACTCTATGGCCTCAGATGAGTCACTTACCTGTCCTTGCCTCAGTAAAATGGGGCGAGAAGAGAATCTTCCTCATAGGCTTGTTATGAAGATCTGATGGGTTAATTCATGTAAAGTGCTCAGAACAGGGCTTGGTGCATGATAACGGCCCAATGTCCACTCCTATTATATTGTTGTTTTTCACAGGGCAGGGACTCAAATGCTAAACTTCTCTTTTTGACAAATTACTTGCATGCATCATGAATTTGGAAGAAAGAGAGAATGAGTAATTAATACTATCACAGCTTGTGTTTCAGCAAAACAATAGTTTTCAAGAGATTGCTCTGGAGAAAGGAAAGTGATCAAGTCAGGAGGATGTGCTCCCGTCCTGTGTTCGCTGGGTGCAGACAGAGTGAGGCAGCGAGCTCAGTGGGGCAGAGGAGGGCTCAGTGACTCTTAAATCATACATCAAAGCTGAGGGGTTTCCTCCTTGCAGATGGGACTGGCTGGTAGGACCCACTTTGGTTCCCTGAGTCCTGTTCTTGCTCATAGCTCTGCTTCCAGCCTCCTGCTAGGGTCTCGAGGGCAGGCAAGCTGACTCGTATGAGAAGGGGCGTCCTGTGACCAGGCTGTTTTAGGTGGCATTTCCCAGAGGCTGGAGTTGGTGATGAGATGGGGTTTGGCTTTGAGGAGTAAAGTAGGAGGTGTACGTGTGTGTGTACATGTGCAGGGTTCATGTGAACTGGTGGTTGGACAGACCAGCAGATACAGGGGTACTTGTAAAGTGGGTGGATGAAGTGGACAGGGCGGCATCCTGGAAAGGGTCCTTCACTCCTGAATCCTTACTGCATTGCGAATCTTTCTTCTATGTGAAGTTCATGAATGAATCATTCACTGAAACACAGGACTGGGTCATGGGTCATAATTCCCAATCTTTGGATGCTAACTCAAAATGGAGTACAGGTCCCTGCTGGGTCCTTGGTCATTTGGAGACTGAGTTCAGTCATTATCATTATTTTACCAGATGTAAAGAACTCTTGGACTCTTGGGGCGTTTAGGCTCTTGATGACCACAAAATGTTTTTCCCAGTGAATTATCCATGGTCACGCCTGCTCTCTGCTCCCCCAGCTGTCTGCTTCCCTAGAGCCTGGACTGGCAACAGGAGCTTGCTGAGGGGTGAGGGGGCGGAGGAGGGGGTGAGTGTGAGTGTGAGTGGAGTTGCCTGGCTCTGTGTAGACATGAGAGGATTTTCCAGAGCTAGGGGAAGATGACTTTTGGATGAACTCTTAAATTTTGTCTTCTTTCCTTTTCCTGTTTATGAGGAATGAAAATTAATGGCGCAATCTTACTATATTAAGTTGAAAGGATATAGGAGAAAGGAGAGCTGGAGAGGGCAGGATTAGTTTCAGTATTTACTTCAGAAAGAGAGGTGAGAGACATGGAAGAGGAGAAAGGGGGAGAGACTAGGGGCTGGGTGGGAGACTCGCCAGCACAAATCCTCCCTTGGGCGGGCTCTGGGTGCCATCTTGGCTCTGTGGGAGGGGCCCTGACTCCTATGCCAGCTGGGCCTCCCAGGTGACTTGGCAGCCAGTGTGGGTCATTTGCATTTTCACAGCCAAAGAGCCTCTCAAGATGTTCTCTGCAGATATTTAAGTTCCCGGATTCCAAAACATCCCCAGGGCATTCCTGGCCCCTAGCCTTCCATATGGCCATGCCGCCAGCTTCCCATTTCTTAATTATCAAGAGGGTGCTGTTGAGAGATGCCTGTGGGAATTACAGTAATAACAATATCAGGCCCTATTCTTTCCCTCCCTCCCTCCCTCCCTCCCTTCTTCCCTTTCTTTTTCCTCCTTTTCCCTTCCTTCCTTTTTCCCCCCTTCTTCCCTCCCCTCCTCCTTTGTTTCTCCCCTCTGTCAAGCTTGATTCCTGGAAACAAAACAGAGCCCAGTAGCCAGGAACAGCACAGACCCCTGGGCCAGGCTTTGCCATCGCTGCCAGCTGCAGGAGGTGTTCCGGAATGACAGGCTTTTCGTGTTAAAGTAATGCACATGCCAGGGACATCTGCCTATCCATTTTCTATTGCTGCTCTATAAAATTAATTACCACGAGTTGGGGACTTAAATCAGCACTCATTTGTTGCTCTCAGTTCCGCGAGTCAGGAGCCTGGGAACGGCGCGGTCAGTGGGGTCACTTGCTTAGCCTCCCTGGTGTTGACAGGACCGTGCTCCTCTCTGGAAGCGGGGGAAATGAATCTGTTTCCAAGCTCATTCGAGCAGAGGCTGAATTCAGTTCCTTGTAGTTGTAAGACTGAGATTCTGGCTCCTTGGTGGCTGTCAGTCAGGGGCTGGGTAACTGCTCTTGAAGGCTGTCCCTTTCCATCTCATGCTGTCCAAGCATCCCCTCTAGCAAGCCCTCTCATGCCTCGAATCTCTGAATTTCCTTTCTGCCAAATCTCTCTGATCTCTAGCCAGAAAAAGTTCTTTGCTTTCAAAGGCTCATGTGATTAAATTGGGCTAACCTGGGTAAACCAGGATAATCTTCCTATTTTAAGGTTATTGATTAATAACCTTCATTTCACCTCCAAAGTCCCTTTCGTGATTAGTGGAACAAGTTCCAGGGATCCAGGTGTGGACATCTGGGGGACATTACTGGGCCTACCACACAGTATAAATAATCCATTGGTTGTCTTGGCAGCGGAGGGTGAGAAGCTGTTGCAATCTGTCTTAGGGTCTCCCTTGGATCCCCAGTGGGCTGGGCTGTAGAGGGAGAGTGAAGGAACCTGAAGTCAAGGCAGGCTGGGACACAGGGCACTTCCAGCCGCCAAAGAGAAGTGATGTCCTCTTCTGAAACTCAGAACTTCAGAGCTGGACATGGCTGTGGAGGTCAGAACCTACCTCCTCACTCACAGTGAAGGGTCATGGAGGCCTGGAGTTGGCCAGCATCAGCAGCCACACCAGAGTCAAGAGTTCTGAAGGCAGCTGCTATACGGCCTGCTGGGGGCTTTTCAGAATGGGGGCACATCTCTCAGATCTTTGGCTTTTCTTTGTCTGTTTAACCTGCAAAGACAGGTGGCTCAACCTGACTGCATAGCTTTGAAGAATAAATGACTGTGGTTTTCTTGTCTCTGGGAAATACAAATTCATAACATCATGGGTTGAATATTCCTGCAGCTGGAGGAAAGTTGGTTGTGATGGCCAGCAAGACACAGCCCACCTTATAATTCTTAGAATTTGTGCTTGGGAGTCCTGGGGGTCCTGACAGCCAGATCCCTTTGTCTCTCCTTGGTGTAGCCTCAACCCCCTCCAATTTATGTGAAGACCAGAGCCCACTGAATCAACTGTTCCGATAGCTGAGGGAGGAAACCTGGAGAGGAATCTTCCCCTCTGCTGGCTCCTCTCTGGGGAAGCCAGGTATTCCACAGGCCAATGGCTCTATTCAGAGCTGCAGGCGGCAAGCGTGTTCCGCAGGGAGATCGGCTCATTGTTCAGGGGCTTCCTTCTCCTGGCAGCTCTGCTCACTCTGGTCTCCTCTTTATCACAGTCTAGAGACATCTACCTCCCGGGGATTTACATAAGACGAGCAAAGTGCTTGCCGGCTAAGAATATATCCACCCCCTTCCCTGGGTGATGTGCCTGGGAGGCGAGGAAACTGACTCACCGAATCTCTGACTCAATGAAAAGAAAAACTATGAAAAAACTACTGGATTAATGATGGGAGGGGGCAATAGTTTTTAGCACATGAGGGCAGAGTTGGATGCTGTGAAGTTCCAGAGGATGGAAGTTTTTATTTAAAATAAGAGCTCTTTTTCTTGAACATTTAGACATATTTAGCAGTGGGGGGCTTCCAAGCGGTGAGTGAGACACAGAGAGGGTGGAAGACTCTAAATAGGAAAATGTCCAGGATAGTCTTATCAGCAGTAGAGCAGACAGCTTGGGGGATGTGTCTGTGCAACCGAGGTATGGCTGGTTTCTCACAAGCCAAAACCTCCATTTGATTCCTAGGGTGCAGCTCTGCAGAGACAAGTGAGATGCCGGTCTACAGCCCAGCACCACTTCTGTCTGGGCAGAGAAGCGCTGCACTTGTGTTGCAGCTAGCCACGGGCATGTGGCAGCCTGTGAGAGCACCCTAGCGTTTTCCACAGGGCGCCCCCACCCTCCTGCTGCCATCTTGGCCCCTGGAGGAAAGCATTTCAATTCCCTAGATCTCATTGAAATAGGACAGGTGACTATTGCTTTAGAGATTTCTCTAGGTGGAGTTGCTGCTGTCATTGCTTCTAGAAAGATTCCAGGCATTGCCCTGATTTCCTCCTGTCCTGATAACTGAGACTCAGATCACGAGAACATGAGGATGTGTTCATAAACAGCTACTGATGGTTTGGTATGTGCCAGTCGAGGGCTGCAATTAGGGCAATTTGTTCCTAGGGAGAAACACTGCTGATTGTCTATCTGGTAGCCATTCTTACCCTCTCCTCCTTGCTATAGACATTGGGATCAACCTCCTGCTATAGACATTGAAGACTAATTTTAGGCAACATACACGATACTCGACCTCACTAACTGTGAATTTCAGCTCCACCACTTACTAATTGTGGCCTTTAGCGAGTTATTTAACCTCTCTATGCCTTGTTTCTGACTAAGGATATTTTGTTGATTGGGATAATAAATTGTCCCCATTGTTTAAGCCTCTTAGTACTCACAGTTAAAACCATCAAGCTGGGCGTGTTGGCGCACGCCTGTAATCCCAATACTTGAAAGGCTGAGACAGGAGGATCACAGGTTCCAGGACAGCCTCAGCAAGTAGTGAGGAGACTCTCATCAACCTAGTGAGACCCTGTTTCAAAAATAAAAATAAAATAGGACTGGGGGTATAGCTCAGAGGTAGAATTCCCCTGGGTTCAAACTCTAGTACCACAAAAACAAAGCAAAACAAACAAACAAATAACAAAAAAAAATCATAACTGGCTAGGTATGGTGGCATATACCTGTAATCCCAGTACTTGGGAGGCTGAGACTGGAGCATCACAGGTTTAAGGCCAGTGTGAGGTAACTTAGTGAGATCACTTCAAAATACAATATAATATAATATAATATAATATAAAAGATAAGGCTGGGGGTGTAGCTCAGAGGTAGAACACCCAAGTTCAGTCTCCAGCACTACACACACACACACACACATACACCCTAAATGATGTACCTAGTAATGGCAGAGGGCCTTGCTTGAATTACAGTGCATTCAAGTCATGATTGACATTAAATGTATTTGATAGTATCGTTAAGATGGCAGTTGGCTTTAATTTACTTAAAAATTTGGATACTAATAATTCACAAGGTAAAAACATCGAAAGTATGAAACAGATTACAGTGAAAAATCTCCTTTTCACATGGTTCATTCATGTTCCCAGTTCCTAGGCCACAATAGCCAGCTAACCACTGCTTTAGTCTTTTATTCGTCCTTCCAGAGATGTTGAAAATAAATATAAAATAAATATAAACAATACAAATATATTACTTTCCCTTTTTGTAATATAAATGTTATGATATTATACACATCCCCTACCTTGCTTTATTCACTTAACATGGCTTAGTGAGCTTTCCATATCAATATATAAAGGGCTTTCTCATTTCTTTATACAATTACAAAATACTCCATTGAATTTATTTAACCAGCCCCCTATTGACGAGGACTCAGTTTCTTTTCTCTTTCTATGTTGACTGCAATGTTGCAATAAATAAATGGTATATGTACCATTTTGTAGATATGCAAATATATCTGCAGGGCAAATTCCCCAAAGTAGAATTACTGGATCCAAGAGCACATACATTTGTAATTTTGAGAGCTATTGCTAAATTACCATCCATATGGGTCATGCAAATTTATACTCCCACCAGCAAGGTATGAGAGTGCCTGTTTTCACAGCCTTGGCAACAGAATGTGCTATCAATTTTTGAATTTTTGCCAATTTTATGGGGAAAATGGTATCTTAGGGTAGTTTTAATTTGCATGCATCTTATTATGAGTGAAATAGAGCATTTAAAATATATTTAAGAATGATTTGTGTGTTCTTTGAATTATCTGTTTATAACATTTGTCTGCTTTTTGAATGGGTTATTGGTCTTTTTAAATCCACTTCTAGAGCTTTTTTGTATATTAAGAAGATTATTCTGTGTCTTTGATGAGTTATAATTATATTTTCTAGTTTGTCATTTGTCTTTTTTATTATAATGGTGAGGTTTACTTTTGTCATACAATGGTTTAAAATTCTTTTTATATAGTTGAATTTATCTTTTTTGTGATTTCTGGATTGGGGCTAGCTAACTAGCCCTCCATATTCTGAGATTATGAAAAATTAGCCCATCTATTCATTAACTACCTTTAATTAACTTATTTTTCATTTTAAAGATTTAATCTATTTGAAAGATATCATGGAACATTAATATTTCTGTGTTGTTTTAACTACTGAGTTTCTGTAGAATATTTTCATATCTAACTCCCTTTCTTTGAAATTTCCTTGCTTACTTTTCAATATGAACTGTAGAATTCCTTTATCTAGTTTTTGAAAAGAAGTTTACAAATATATTGAGATTTTGGCTGAAGTTAAAAATCAAAGTAGGAAGATCAGCATATTTTTGATACAAGAAAGGAAAATGACATTGAGATATCTTATAGAAAATGATGGTGTGCTTTCCCGTTTATTTATGCATTCTGCTGTTTCCTTCTGGAATAGTTAAAAGATTTTTTTAGGTATATGTCTTGTATATTTATTGTTAAATTTTTTCCTTAGACATTTATATCTTGGTTGTTGTTTTTTGCTAATGTAAATGGAATCTTCCCTTCTATTACATTCTTTTAGCTTCTAATTATTGACTTCTCCATGTTACTTTTCTATCCCACAATATTACTGAATTTTCTTATTGTTTTTAGTAGTCTTTTTAGAAACCGATTTCCTTGCATTTTCCAGATAAACAATAATGCCATCTGCAAATAGGGTTAGTTTTGTCTCTGCCTTTTCATTTTTATACCTTAAAGTTCTCCAGTGCATTTTATTGGCAGAATGCCTATAAAAAATGACAAAATTATAAGAGAGAGGCTGGAGATATAGCTTGGTGGTAGAGCATTTGCCCAGCATGTACAAAGCCGAGTTTGATCCCCAGCACAACAACAACAGAACTATATAAATTCACAATCACAGTGGGCAATTTTAACATGTCTTTCTTAGTAACCAATAAAACATGTACATACAAAAAAATTGGTAAGCCACGAGACTGACACACTTGACCTTCACTCACATATATAGAACCTGTCACTCAACAATTCTAGAATGCGCACTTATTTCAAGTGCACATGAAACATTTACTGAAATTGATTATATGCTGGGAAATAAATCAAGTCTCAATAAATTGCAAAGAATAGAAGTAATATAGAGTATGTTATTTAACCCCAATAAAATTTAGCTAAAAACTAATAACAAAAAGGTAACTAGAAAATCCCTAAAGTTTAGAGATCAAGCCATATTTTTTTTTTTTTTTTTTTTGCGGTACCGGGGATTGAACGCAGGGCATTCTACCTCCGCGCTACGCCCCCGGCCCTATTTTTTATGCTTTATTTTGAAACCGGGTCTCACGAAGTTGCGGAGGGCCTCACTAAGGGGAGAGAGAGAGAGAGACAGAGAGAGTGAGAGCTGAGGCTGGCTGTGAACCCGGATCCTCCGGTCTCTGCCTCCCAAAGTACTGGGATTACAAGCGTGTGCCACCACGCCCGGCCAAGCCATATTCTTAATAGCCCATGGGTTGAAGAAGAAGTTAACAATGGAAATAAGAAAATGTTTTCTACATTATGATGTGAGACTATAATGCACCAATAAAAGTATTAAAAAAGAAAATGTTTTTACTCAAATGATAATAAAATATGACATATTGAAAGGTGATGTGGCAAAGACTGAATTTCGGGAGAAGTTTATGTACATTAAATGTATGTATTTGGAAAGAAGAAAGACTGAAAAATCAACTATCTCAATTCATCTTTTTTTTTTTTTTTTTAGTACTGGGGATTGAACCCAGGGGCATTCTACCTCTGAGCTACACCCCCAGCCCTATTTTATTTTTATTATGAAACAGGGTCTCGCTAGGTTGATGAGAGTATCACTATTCGATGAGGCTGTCCTCCAAACTGCAATCCTTCTGTCTCCGCCTCCCAAGTACTGGGATTATAAGCATGGGCCACCACACCTGGCTCTCAATTCATCTTAACAAATAGGAACATCATAACAAATGAAGCCCAAAAAATGTAGAGGGAAGAATATACAAAAGTTGAGAGCAGAAATGAATGATACAGGGGGAAAAATGTATGAGAGAATCAGTAAAGCCAAAGTTAGTTCCTTACAAAATTGATGAACCTTAGCAAGACCAATCACAAAGACAGAAGGCACAATGTAGCAATATCAGGAATGAAAAGAAGAGGAAACAAATATACAGACATTTAAAAGATAAAAGGATAGAATGAGCTACTTTATGCCTATAAATATGGCAACTTGGTTGAAATTTATAAATTCCTAGAAAAAACAATTTACCAAAAGTGACACAAAAGAAATAATCTGAATAGTCCTATAGGTATAAAATAAATTGAATCCATAATGAAAAATTTCCCATAAAGACAACTAGAGGCTCATATGGTTTCATCAGCAAAGTTCCAAGACACTTTAGAAGAAAAAAATTTAACACCACTCTCACATAAACTTTGCTAGAGAATAGAAAGAAGAAAAACTTCCCAACTCATTTTATGACAGCAAAACCTGACAAGGCCTTTACAAAAAAAGAAAAATTACTAATCAATCTCTCATAAGCAGAAATGCAAAAATCCTAGTACTAAACCATAACATTAGGAAATGAAATCCAGTGATGCATAAAAAGATAATATATCATGACTGTACTCCATGTGATATTGGTTTTGCATCCAAAAATAAATGTAATTCATGCCATTAACAGATTAACAAAATAAAGGAGAAAAATTATATAATTATCTCATTAGGTATAGAAAATAATCTGATATAATTCAACACCCATTAATAGTAGTAATAATAAGCTCTTTAGAAAACTAAAATAGAAGAGAATATCTTTAATTAGTCAAAAGTTATGTACAAAAACATAGCAAACATCACACCTAGAGGTGGAATATTGAATGTTTTTCTACAAGAACTAGAAATGAGACAAATATACTTATTACGACTTCTATTCAGCATAGTACTGGAGACTCTAGGCAATGCAAGAAGGAAATAAAAATTTTGTTAAAATGATAAATGGACTAGAACTCCCATTATTTACTGATGACATAATTGTGTATGTAGAAAACACAAAAACATCTACAGATAAACAAATGGCCTTAGTAAATGAATTTAGAAAGATCACTGGCTATATTATCAATATGTAAAAATGTATTTTATATCTCAATTTCAGGACCAAAGAATTAGAAAATTAATTTTAAAGATTGTGTAATTTACAATAAGATCAAAACATATCAAATACTTAGTAATCAAATAAAAGATGTGCAATACCTTCACAATGAAAGCTACAGAACATTGTTGACAGAAACTAATTAAAACCTAAATAAATGGAGAGATAGGATATGTTTATGGACTAAATAACTCAATTTAATAAAGATGTCAATTTTCTGTAAATTGATCTATAAATTCAATATAGCCTCATTCACAACCCCAGCAGCTGTTCTAGTGGAAATTGACAAGCTGACTCTAAAATTTATATGGAATTGCAAAGGGCCAAGAATAACTAGTAGAATCTTGAAGAAGAAAAATGTTGGAAGACTTATTTTAATGGACATAAAGTCTTATTTTAATTTTAGTAATTAAAAAAGCAGTGTGTTGGTGCAAAGATAACTCCCTCCACTTAAAAAAAGCAAATTGAATAGAAAAGAGTTCAGAAACAGACCTATGTGTATATAGGCACTTGATTTATAACTGAGGGAGGATTTTAGAGCAATAGGAAAAGGTGATGTTTTGAATAAATGGTCCTGGGCCAATTAGATAGCCATTTAAAAAACAAATTGACCCCTACTTCCCACCAGAAATAAATTCCAAGTGGATTGTAGATTGAGTGTGAAAAGTAAAACAATATTCTAGAAGATTACATTTGAGTGTATCCCTTGACCTTGTGTAGATAAACAGAAAATAAAAAGCACTAGCCATGAAATAAAGATTGATACATTGGATTGTATTAACTTTAGGATCTTCTGCTCATCAAAAGACACCATTGAAATTTGGAAAAGCAAGTCACACAGGGAGAGAGGAGATTTATAGGACACTTCATGAAAAGGCTCACTAGAATGTAGAAAGGTATCCTCATGTCAATAAGAAAACAATAGACAATTTAATAAGAAATGGAACCAAGACCTTAAAGGAACTTTACAAATGAGGATATTTGATGTCCACTAAATGTATGAAGAGCTGCTCAAGTCATGTTAGTGGCCGGGATGTTTATATTAAAACCACAACGAAACAGCCCTGCACACTGCAGGAAAGACTAACAGTGAGAAGACTAATACCAAGTGTGATGGAGGATGTGAAACTACCGGGACTCTCATAAATCCCTGGTGGGAATGCAAATTGATACCACCACTCCAGGAAAATTTGGCAATTTCTAATAAAATTAAACATACAAATTTTAGTTTCAGTAATTAAAAAGAAGCAATTCACCCCTAATATATAACCAACAGAATGGGTATATATGTACACTGAAAGACATGCAAAAGAATACTCATTGCTGCATTTTTGTAATAGCTCAAAGCTGAAAACAACCCAAATGTCTTTCAACAGAAAAGGCATGGGTATGTATGGCAATATAGACAAGCAACTGAATACAGGGGTAAAAAAAAAAAAAATCAACTACATGTTTCAACAAGGATACTCTTACATACCGTACAATTCCCTTTAAATAAAATTCAAAAGCAGGCAAATCTAAATTATGGTGTTTGACTAAATATTTGATTTCTCTCGTGTGTGAGATGCCATGGCTATAAAATTAAATAAACCATGGTTTAGAAATGAGGAGAATGTTAGCCTCTGGGTAGAAGGTGGGGGGCTCCAGGGAGATTTCTGGGTTGCTGATAATGTTCTATTTATTGATCTAAATTGGGGCTATTGGGATGTTTATACTTTGCGATAACTTATTGTGCTTATTAACTGTGTACTTTTCTGCAAGTAGACCAAGCAGCAACATTTGTTAAGAAGCCAGTGTGTGTATGTAATACCATGGTGGGCTTGTGGGGCTCTCGCCTCTTTGATGATATTGCCCATGCTGGAGGAGCCCATTATTAGTAAGTGGCTCAAGGGTCAGCACTAGTAAAGGGCTGCAGCAAGACTCTGCAAGTCCATTCTGAGAGTGCCCATTAGGGCCTAGTTAGGCTAAGGCCAGATGTCATTTCACTTTGATTGGCAGAGCCCACTTTAGTACTTCGCAGCCCATGACAGCTTTTCTGTGCCACATTTAAATTTCCAAAGATAATTGTGCTGCCGATGAGCAGGAGGCCCAGCTCTGAAGCTGGAGTGACTCTCCTCGATTCAGGTATCTGACTGCCATCTGGAAGCAGCAGTTGGCAGGGAGTTAGAGAAAGGGCTTGCTGGGACCCAGTACGCTTGAGTGGGTGGGAGGCAAGGTCAAGTCTGAACTAGGGGAGAATTGTGCTCTGACTGTGCACTAACTACATTACTTACTTTTTCAACAATGAAGCTGTAAGAACAATAATACACCTGTCCATACCGAGGAGGACTTATTTGCATAATTAAATTGTTAATGACATCAGTGTGTGACAGCCTCATCCATACCCAGATGGAAGTTTCCATTATAAAGTGAAATAAAGAAAAACCATTTTGATTTGTAGAGGTGGTGAAATTATGAGCAATTTTTTCTTTCAACCATTTTAATAATGTTTTGTCTATGTAATAAATAATGAACATAAACATAAACAAAAAAGCCCTTTCCCCTCCAAACAAAGGAATGATCTTCATTGCATGGATGTTCAGACAAAAGGGAAAAGAAAAACAGTAAACCAATGTTTTACACAAATTACATGGAGACAACTCTTAACTAATTTGAAAATTCAACCAGGGAATGTGGTCAAATGTAAACGTGACATTTGTGTACTTTCATGTGTCAGTGACATAAAAATAACCTTCCGTTTATAAATATGAAGCTGACTTTAGACTCAAGTTTCAGAACTCATCATCTTGTCAGCCTTCAATGAGAAAAGCTGGCATTTCCTGCTGAAAATATTTCTTCTAGTTTATTTAACATATGGCCTCCAGCTATGGGGAAGATTTTTGTTGTTATAACAAAGGTGGCTTCTGAGTTGATGGATGAATGTTTTAATCACAGTCTGGTCTAAACCTGGCAGCTGCACACACCAGAATGCTTTGGTTTGTTTTCTCATGAAAAAAATATACTTAAATCAAACAACACTTTTATTTATTTCTAATAAACTAATGTTATTGAGCTTTATTATGGGCAATGCATACCAGAGTCTACACATAAGGAGTTTCATATAGTGGTATGGAATTAGGAACTTGTTTGCTTAAAAATAATTCTATAAGCAGGGCGTGGTGGCACATGCTTGTAATTCCAGTACTTGGGAGGCTGAGTTAGGAGGATCACAGGTTTGCAGCCAGCCTCAGCTACTTAGTGAGGCCCTCCACAACTTAGTGAGACCCTGTTTCAAAATAAAGAATAAAAAATAGGGCTTGGGGTGTAGCTTGGAGGTAGAATGCCACTGGGTTCAATCCCCAGTACCGCAAAATAATAATAATAATAATATAATAATATACATTGTGTTAGGTTCTCAAGATAGTTCACAAAAGGAAAATTAACTCAGTATGTAATTGAGATATGTACTCTTCCACATACTGGTCTGATCCCTTGTAAGAGGGAGCAGAGTGCATTAGTGGTAAGTGGGGTAAGTAGGGGCAGGAGAAGAAAAAGAAGAGAAGGAGGGTGAGAAAGAGGTGGAAAAGATGAAGGAGAAGATGGAGGAGAAGGAAGATAGGAGAAAGGAGGAGGCTGAAAGGGAAAAAGAAGAAGTAGAAGGAAGTAATGAGGTGAGGAGGAAAAGCACGTTCCCCCATTTTTTTCCCTTTTCTACTGCAGGACTATGCTCAGTGACCTTCCCTGGCAACCTCCTCGTCCCACTCACTTATGTCACAGCTTTCCAGGCTCCCAAGTGCTCCCAGGTTGCTCCAAGCTCCCCGTGGAGGTGCCTGTCCAGATGGGCTCACCCCCAAGAGGTGGCGCATGTGCCAAAATTAACATCATCTTTTTGTCTGTGAAAGATCTTAAACTCATCCAACCAAATAATTTCTAAGATCTGAATGACTGGCTTAACAATCTTTTGTCTTAAAATGTTTGAATATTTTTTGGTGGTGCTGGGGTTGAACACAGGGCATTCTACCTACACTCCTATCCCTATTTTATTTTTTATTTGGAACAGAGTCTTGCTGAGTTGCTGAAAACCTTGCAAAGTTGCTGAGGCTGGCTTCGAAATGGCAATCCACCTGTCTCAGTCTTCAAAGTACTGGGATTACAGGCGTGTGCCATCATGCCCAGCAAGATGTTTGAATTATTAAGAGACACAGAGGGATCTGAAATTGGTACGACTAAGGCTACCATAAAAAATGAAGTGGAACATCTCAACCTTTTG
This sequence comes from Glis glis, assembly GCA_004027185.1. Classification (NCBI taxonomy): domain Eukaryota; kingdom Metazoa; phylum Chordata; class Mammalia; order Rodentia; family Gliridae; genus Glis; species Glis glis. The sequence goes on from PVJS01005918.1 coordinate 36,560, forward strand.
GAATTGGGGGTTAAAAGTTTTGGACAGGGTAAAACCCTATGAGTAAGCCA
>PVJS01005918.1:36709-62149 GCA_004027185.1 Glis glis
AGAGAGAGAGAGAGAGAGAGAGAGAGAGAGAGAGAGAGAGAGAGGAGAGAGAGAGAGATCGATCAATCGATTGATCGTGCGCGCGCACATGTGTGCTGAGGTTGGCCGTGAACCCGGATCCTCCGGTCTCCGCCTCCCAAAGTACTGGGATTACAAGCGTGTGCCACCACGCCCGGCCTCTCTTTTTTCATTTCTGAACCCATGAATTCTCCAACAGCTTTGTGGTAGAAGTGATACCTGCATATCGTTGTCTTCAGAAGTTGCCTATTGAGGAGTTAGTATGTGCTTTCTACTATTGGCCCCCAGTTAAAGATGAGGAAATCAGGTCACTTAAGGACCAAAGTCATATCCTTTTTAGCATGAGGAATATGTGCATATGATTTTTATAGTATGAGCTTGCACCATCCAATTTTAGTATATGTGCTGCCGAAGCGAGCACAAGCTTGCCATCCAATATGGCAGCCATTTGCCACATGTATGTATGGAGCACTTGAAATGGAGCTACTGTGACTGAGAAACTGAACTTTCAATTTAATTTCATTTTACTTAATGTAAATGTAAAAGTTGACACAATTTAGTTACTGGAAAACTTGTATGTACATTTTTTTTTTTTGTGGTACCGGGGACCGAATGCAGGGGCGTTCTACCTCCGCGCTATGCCCCCAGCCCTATTTTCTTTTATACTTTATTTTGAAACCAGGTCTCACAAAGTTGCGGAGGGCCTCACTAAGGAGAGGGAGAGAGAGAGAGAGAGAGAGAGAGAGAGAAGAGAGAGGAGAGAGAGGAGAGAGGGAGAGAGAGAGATCGCGCGCACATGCGCGCTGAGGTTGGCCGCGAACCCGGATCCTCCGGTCTCCGCCTCCCAAAGTACTGGGATTACAAGCATGCGCCACCACGCCCGGCCTTTGTATGTACATTTGAAACAACATGGACATGTGATGTGGGTCTACTTTTTAAACTATTTCATGAAATCTAAATATGAATCAAGTATTTCTAGTGAAAATTTAGTGTTTGAAGGCTAGGCATCCTTTGCTTCAACTGAAAACAGCTCTGAACGGTCATCTTAGAGTGGGTTTCCCACCAGGGTCGCTGAAATCTTTTTTGCTGACTCAGCATCACAGGTTTTATTCTCCTTTCTGCCCAATCCTGTACCTTTTCCTTCCCTTTCAAAGTGTTGGTTTCAAGAGTTTCCCCTAATACACCTTCCTTTTTTTTTTTTTTTTGCAGTACTGGGGATTGAACCCAGGGGCGTTCTACCTCCGCGCTACACCCCCGGCCCTATTTTTCATACTTTATTTTGAAACCGGGTCTCACGAAGTTGCGGAGGGCCTCACTAAGTAGAGAGAGAGAGAGAGACAGGGGGAGACAGGGAGAGAGGGAGAGAGAGAGAGAGAGCTGAGGCTGGCCACGAACCCGGATCCTCCGGTCTCCGCCTCCCAAAATACTGGGATTACAAGCGTGCGCCACCACGCCTGGCTCCTAATACACCTTCTATCCACTAGTATCTATCTCAGAATATGCTTCCTTGAAAACCCAACCTACTATAGTGTAATTATTTTAAAACAATATAACAAACACTTGGGGCCTGTGGGACCTCAAATATTTGGGGTCTCAAATGTCGTCTGTTGAGGATGTTGTGGCCAGCCAGTGAGCTACTGCTGGGTGCCTCATGTCAGTGACCTTAACTGAGAGCTGTGAGTAGACTCAAAGGAAAGCATCCTTTAGCCTCTGCGGGAGCATCTACAAATATATTGTACCTATGAAAGGATATCATGTCTCTGATGCTCAGGGACTAGACCTGAGACTGGAGGAAGGAGGGAAAGATGCTTAGCAAGCATGGAAAACTGTGCATAAGTCCAACAGGCCTCAGTGCTCTGCATTGGACAGAAGTAGGCTGACCGGGCGTGGTGGTGCACGCTTGTAATCTCAGTACTTGGGAGGCTGAGACTGGAGGATCTGGGTTCGCGGCCAGCCTCAGCTACTTAGTGAGGCCTCCACAACTTAGCAAGACTCTGTTTCAAAATAAAGAACAAAAAATAGGGCTGGGGGTGTAGCTCGGAGGTAGAATGCCCCTGAGTTCAATCCCTAGTACCGCAAAAAAAAAAAAAAAAAAAAAAAAAAAGAAGTAGGCTGATGCAGAGGCTTCCCCGGAGGTACCTGAAGGACCTTGGGAAAGATAGATCATCGTACTGGACAGAGTTTTAAACAGTGCTTCTCGCTGTCCATTTGCATGGAGAGATTGATCTGAGGAAAGAAGATGCGTGCTCCATGGGCAGTACATACTGGAAAAAAGCAAAACTGGAGGACAGAAGGCAGGGGGTTTGGAAAAGAGTCGTATGCATTGACTTTTTAGAAGGAACAAAGTGTGAGAGAATATTTGTGTTCCAGGAGGCTGCTCACCAAAGACTCCATGCTGCAAAGGGGACTTTTTTTTTGAGATAATGGAAACCAGGGGAATTCTACCATTGAGCTACATTCCCAGCCTTTTTAAAAAGTTTTTAAATTTTTTTTTAAATTTTAAGACAGGGTCTCACTAAGTTGCCCAGGCTGGCCTCAAACTTGTGATCTTCTTGCCTTGGCAAGAAGTAGCTGAGATTATAGCCGTGCACCCCCCATGCCTGGCCCAGGATGCTTCTTAATAATCAGATAAGTGGAAGCACTAATTCAAAAGTCTACTGCTTCTCAGTGCCCAGTTTGACAGTACCACCTTGAAACTCCAATATGGTGTCCCAAAGGGGTTAGCCTATGGCAAGTTGGTTGCTCGGATTTTTTTCTATCGTATGGAGAGCATTGATTTATTCTTAGTGAAGTAGATTCCTTTTTTCTGTTTTTGGTTTAGACTTATTTTTACTGTCTACAATATGTTTACTACTATTACTAGCTGAGGAGGAAGAAAGTTCATATGGCCTTTTGTGACAAGTTTCAGAAATGAAGACTGTAATATTTACTAAAATATTTACTATACTTTAGTATATATTTAGTAATATATAGTAAATATTTACATATTTACTATAAATATATAAATGGCTTTTTGTGACCAGTTGCAGAATGAAGATTGCAATATTTACTAAAATATTTACTATATTTTAGTATATATTTAGTAATATGTAGTAGATATCTATATATTTACTAGAAATATATAAGTGGTCTTTTGTGACCAGTTGCAGGAATGAAGATTGTAATATTTACCAAAATATTTACTATATATGTATATCTCACAGAAAGAAAAGAATTTATATATATAAAGTTTTTCCTTCCTCTGTCTTTCATTGTATTTTTCATTGTATTTCATTGTAATAGGGTATATTAACCTGTAAGTTACAAAAAATCAGTATGGGATTGTGATAGAGCTAGAGGAAAATGGACACCACCTGGAAATTCTTGAATTGTTTCTGGATGCACCGACTCTTGAGACTTTGGTTTTACCGTGGGGGCGAGTGTGAAGACAGTGGCACATGGTAGGTATAAACATTTGGATTTATGCTTTGAGACTGTAAACATTGAGGGTGGTGTATATGAAGAGGGTGAAGAGTCAGGGGGTGGACTGTAGTGAACATTTATCGTTATGGTGTTACTGCTTGACCTCTGAGGCTTGAAGAATCTGCCTTTGGGTGAGTCTTGGTGGGAGGCAGGATTCCAACTTCCATGCAGAAGACCAGATCATTCTTCTAACTTATAAAAACCAGGCTACTGGCTCGTGCGCAAGTTTAGCCAATCAGATGCTCCCATCTAGGACTCTGAATCTGAATTGAGTGGTGCAAAAATTTATTTTGTGGGTGGTTGGAGGAATATTGAGAGTTCAGAGGTAGTGATCTTGGCATTACCTGCAGGGCTCAGTACTAGTGACAGCCCTACCTGAGCCAGGCTGTTCCTAGGGCATGGCATTGACTCCATTCTCGTTCCTTTGCTTCCCTTTGTTTCTGCCTATTTCCTGCGCCTCTTTTTATGTTTTTCCGCCAATAGGTGGTTACTCAATATTCTTCCAGTGTATTTCTATTCAGTGTAAGGTAGCCATATTTAGATTTTTTATACAGACAGATGTTCTTTGACATAAAAGGGTTTTACATCCAGATAGACCTATCATCACATGAAAATATAGTAAGTTGAAATGCATTTAATACTCCTAACATACTGACCATCATGGTTTAGCCTAGCCTGCCTTAACCATGCTCAGAATACTTATATTAGCCTACAGTTGGGTAAAATCTTCTAGCACAGGCTATTTTATAATGAAGTGTTTAATATCTCTTGCAATTTATTGAATAATGTGCTGAAAGTGAAAAGCAGAATGGTAGTATGGATACATATTCAAAATTCAAAGTATGGTTTCTATTGAAAGCTTATTGCTTTTGTATCATCATGATGTAAAAATAATGCTGTGGAACCATAGTAAGTTGGAGAGTGTGTGTGTGTGTGTGTGTGTGTGTGTGTGTGTGTGTGTGTGTGTATTTTTACAACCCAAAACTTCTTTTCTTTCTTCTGGATGCATTTAGGATTTTATTTTGGTACTTTGCATTCCAAAATGTCACAATGCTGTGGTTAAACAGAAGGCGTCTTAAAATGGACTATTCTGAACTTCAAGTGAGTCATTTCTACTTGAGCTCGCGTGTCACTCTTCAGCTTGGGAACCTGTTCTCTCATTGGTCACCTGCATGCCTTCCTGTCCTATATTGCCTTTTTCTGGGAATTCTTGAATTGCTCCTGTGTTATCGCCTCTCTTTTCTCTCACTTTTTTTTCTGTCTCTTTGTCTTAATGTTCTACATCCTGGCATATTTTCAAGAATTTAATCTTTTCACTCCTTTATTAACTTTACAAACTTTAAAAGTGATAGCATGACTTTTAAAGAATTATTCCTCCTCCCTGATGGTCTCTTTTCTACATTTTTGTTTTGTGGGTGTAGCATCTTTTCACATCTCCCTGGAAATACTAATTAGAGGTCTTTTGCTTTCGTTCTTTTCTGTTCTGTGTTTGTTCTCCAACGTCATTTTCTCTCGCATTCCTCTCTGTCTTTTCATTTCACAGTTGCGCTTCTTTTCTCAACAGGCTGGTGATCCTGGCTGTTTGAGAATGAGAGTAGGAAGCCTTCCGAGCAGCCTGCGTTGGTGGGCAAGCGTGCTGAGCGTGGTGGGCTTTACAGTGAGCGGGAAGGCAGCCACATGTTCCTTTGGAGAGTCCCCGAATGTCACACAAGGGTGGAGTGTGCCACACGGTGATCCTGTACTAGATGCTCCAGTTCTCCCCCCCAAAATTCCATTTATATTTCTTGTATAGACAGAATTTCATCTTTATTTTGGGACTCTTCCTCCGCCAGACTTGGATGTAAATACCTGGCTTCCAGGTATTTTGTAAGCAGGGTTGTTGGAGGGACATATTAGAAGGATTATTCTACATACAGAATAATACTACATGCAGTTAGTGACCCTGTTCCCACCCTTATTTCTTACACCTGCCCTCTACATGCTTACATGTTAAAATTCATTGAAATCCCAAGACTTCTGATGTGTCTCTCAGATTCTCTACAGAGAAAAGAGTTAAACCTGAGGGTGGAGTCTGTCACTTTACACTAGAAGCCCTAGGTCTTTTGAGTTTTACTTAGTGGTACTGGGGATTGAACCCAGGGCACTCTCCCCTGAGCTACATACAGCTCTTTTTATTTTTTACTTTGAGACAGAATCTATCTAAGTTACCATGTGCTGGCCTCGAATCTGTGCTCCTCCTATCTCAGCCTCCCAAGTACTGGGATCACCAGTGTGCACCACAGTGTCTAGCTGGTCCTGTGGGTTTTAAATGGCTCTTAAATGTGCTCAAAGTACAGAGTCAGCCATGACACCCGTCAGCTTCTCTAGAGCGTGGAGTCCCCACGGTATATAGTTCACTTTCTCATGTGGTCCTCACAACCGTGAGGCCACTGGGGGGCTGGAGTGAATGGAGCTGAGTTATTAATCTGGAAGACTTCACTGAGCAGGGAGCTTTTGATCAGAATGGCATGGAGACATGTCAACTGCTTGTCAGAGAGGTATTCCAGTCTGGAGCCAGGCTCAGGCTAGGGCTCGAAGAGGAAGCATGAGTAGAGTTACAGGAACAGCGGTCCACTCAGCTATTGCTCAGAGCCTGAGCTGGTCGTGGGTGAGATGAGAGATGGGCTGAGAGACAGTCAGTGTGGGGCTCAAAGAGTGTGTGAGGTGACGCAAGCCATCGGGTCTATAAGAAACTTGAGCAAAAGTGCTGCTGATGAGTGTAAGTTGGAAGCCAGAAAACAACGCCGTCAGCAGTGTCAGTGGCACACACAGAGGACGGTGATCGATGCACAGCCCCCCTCTCACGTTTCTGGGTTAATGGAAGCGACAAGCAGCGTGGATGAATGAAAGCCACAGCTTGCCCATTAGCTTCAACTTCCTTCCCCAGACTTTCCACTGGAACTTGCATACTGTGCATTTCACCTCTTTGTCCTTCCCTTCCCAGCCTGCTGAAGAGACTGATAGGGCTGCAGAGACACGTCCCTGGAGAGAGAGGGAGAGATGAGAGAGGCCCCCATGTTGTGTGATTGGCTCTAGACCGTTGACAGAGGCCAGGCTGCTTTGCACGGTTCCATTCCTGATCTAATTTGTATGTGGGGCAGGCAGTAGCCCCACCACTTGAGAGGTTCCCCTGGGATGGTGGGCTCCTCCCATCGTCTGCAGCCCACGGGGATCACACAGCAACAATAAACTATGCTGGCCACCATGTGCTGAGCAGCCCTTTCCCACAGGCAGTGGGCAGCTGGGAGTTTGTCCCACTCAGCAGAGGAATCCTATCTGCTCCACACAGTTTACACAGTTGCTTTTTCATTATCTCCTTCCGGCTCCTCCTTTGCAAAGAAGGAGCTGCTCTATTTAGAACAGGTTATTCTTTTCCTCCCCACCAACTCCTGGCAGCAACCAGCACCATTCAAAACCCATCTCTTGGAATTTACTAAGCATATTTGTGACACACTCCATGGTGGCTGAGTTTCCGGCTTTACCAATGCCCTGTCTCTCTGTCTGTGTCTGGTGTCTCTCTCTGTCTCTGTGCTGCTGTCTGTGGGCATCTCTGTCTCTACCGTAACTTTAGTCAGCTGTCCCCAAACTCTCACAACTCTTTGGTTTTAAGAAAGCAGCCTGTCACACTCCTCCTGTGATCAGAAATAGGACACGAGGCTTACCCCCCTTCCAAATGCACAAAAAGCTTCCAGAGCCTACTGGTCCCCTAAATAAAAATACCCGATAACTGCTTTCCTCAGACCAAAAGAGCTGTTTCTACCCAGAGGTCCCTCTTCCTTCAGGGCAAGCCCCAAAGCAGGCAGACAATCATTCATTTATGAAAATGAAATATTCATGAGGGACTCCGCTGGGCTGCCAGCAGAGTTTAGGCAGGTTCTGATCCTGCTTTAATTTAATTAAGCCCTGTTTATTTAATCAGCCCAGAGATATGTATCCTCAGGCAGGAATTTGCTGCCTGCTTCTGAGCTGTGTTTTTGTCTGTGGGAGAACAAGAGCTGTGATCTACCCAGTAGTGTTGGAGGGTTTGGGGCCCAAAAGGCAGCCTGGTGGTCTGGATTCAGGCCACGCACTGTGGGGACACTGCATTCTGCAGCTGTATGTGTGCATGTGAGTGTGTGCAGGTGTGAGGTGTACATGCACAGAGGTGTGTACCCATGCAGAGCTCCTAATGCTCAGGGCCCTGGTGTCTGGTTCTTGGGCAGTATTGCCAGAGAAGCCTGAGCTGCTGCCAGTCTGCATTCTCAGCCACCATGGGGAAACATCAGGGAAACAAGGTCACACTGTGCTTAAGGACGGTGTTGCTCAGACCATGCCCCACAAGTCCCAGGGGTGCCAGGGAAATACACTGATGCCCAGGCCCCACCCACACCCAGACTTGCTGAATCACACTCAAGTGTTATTGACCGCAGGAGTCTTTGCAGTTCAGGATGGAGGCAGGGCAGGCATAGGACAATAATTGAAATACACATAGAGGGAATCATTATGGTGGCAAGACATATGGACACAGAAGTATTTTCTGGAGCCTTCATCTTCCATGAACAAGGGCAGATCCAAGGGGAGCAACTGTGGTGTGATGGGTCTGAGCCAGGATGGTGGTGGTGGGTGTCTCAGCCTCACACCTGGGTCTGGGCAGAGTTCAGCATGAGCTGCCCGGCAGAGCCTTGACAGGTGGGGCAAGCCAGGGTCTAGGTCAGACTGACAAGTGATGGGAAAGAATGGATGTTAGAGAGCCTTCACAGGAGGAATGCCAGGATTTGCTGACCTTTCAAAACATGGAATTAAAAAGAGAAGAGAACTTCTAAGTGCAGGAAAAAAAATTTGTGCTTGGGTCTATTAATGTGGGAGTCAGTTTTGGAAAGCTGATGGCATTTGGAAATACCTAGTCACTCCTTTTCTGAACTGATTCTTCTGCTCTTCCAACCTCTGTCCTTTCTCCTTAAGAGAACACACCCATTCACATAGTTTAAGAAAACAGAGATGGTCCCGTTTGTGCTGTTGATCAGTTCTTATCCTTCAGTGGGAGAGCAGTTCTGCATGTCTCTAAATGCCTCCTGTTCAGCTCCACATTGATGATTCACCATGATTTCAGACCTAACATGCTGCAAACCAAATCACAACATCTTCCTTGTATTGTGGCTTGGGAAAGCTCTGCAGCCAGGTCTTCAGTTCTGAGGATGAACAGGGACCCAAGGGGCAACTATAGGCAATGTGTAGGGTCCAGGGAAGGAGCATTAAGAGAAGTGACAGACCCAGGTCTCTTCTTCCCATCACATAAAATCTGTGTTCAACATGAGTGATGATACACACAAAAAATTATGTTCTCCACCCCTTCCCCAGGTGTGTGTTCGAAATGGGCCAAAACTCTTTCCCAGAATTAATCATGCTTAAATAATATTTGAGAGATTCCATTTTCAGCTAACATCAGTTGCAATTGTGGCAGTTAGCCTCCAAGATGATCCCTCAAATCCTGGCCTCCTGGTATTCTTCATGCTTCTGAATAGTTCCCTTCCCTAATGAATAGAGCTGACCTATGTCACCAAATGGATATTGCAGAACAGGCTGTGTGTGAGCTCTGAGCTTAGGTTGTGAGCGATACGGTGGCTTCTGCCTTGCTGTCTGGGATGGCTCATTCTAAGAGACACTGTGGGAGGAGAAGTCACAAGGACAGTCAACCAGTTCAGCTCCGTGGAGAGGTCTGCATGGTGAGAAGCTGAGGCCTCCTGCCAACAGCCATGTGAGCGGGTCCTCCAGTTCCTGAAAAGCCTTCAGATGAAAGCAGCCCTGGCTGACCCCTGGCGTGCGTAGAACCACCGAGCTAAGATGCTTTTGTGTTCCTGACCTATAGAAGCTATGAGGTAAGCAATGTTTACTCTTTTATGCTGCTAAGTTTTGTAATAATGTATTATGCAGCAATAGATAACTAATATAATAATATTAAAATAATATACCAATGAAATACGATCTCCAAACCAAATCATAAAATGTTCATGGATGTACATTGTTTTCTTCTTTTATTTAACAAGAGTAACCCTTTATTTTCTGATCCTTTTCTCAGGTGCAACACCACCTCTTCTCTTGAGTTCAGTTTGAGAACAGCCCATTTCATGATTCACACCACTGGCAGCAGAGGAGATGTGTCAGATTCATCACTGCCTGGTCTGTCATACAGTGTAGATAAGTGCTTTCACTCTAGTGTCTCCCACCCAAACTCCTCCTAGGTCTGAGAAGGACAGTGGCAGTAGGAGCAGTCAAATAGGATCATCCATCGACCCAGAAGGTGAGTCCTCTTTCTTGCCTTATTTTGCTGTACAACTCCGATATTAATAGAGAGTAATAGCAGAGAGAGTGCTGGAACCTGCTTTAAAATTAAAAAAAAATTAAATCGACAAATAATTTCTGCTTTCCCTTCCTCCCATCTTTCTTTTTTAGTGTGTGTGTGTGTGTGTGTGTGTGTGTGTGTGTGTGTGTAGTACTGCGGATGGAACCAGAGGCATTCTACCTCTGAGCTACACACCCCAGCCCTATTATATTTTTTAAAATTTTGAAACAGGGCCTTGCTAAGATGCTGAGGCTGGCCTTGAATTTGTGATCCTCTTGTCTCAGCCTCCCAAGTACTGGGATTACATGCATGTGTCACCATACCCAGCTACCTGCTTGCTTTATTTATTTATTTAATTTTACAGAAAGCACATTGTCTTACATTAATTTCCACTTATTTATTTATTTATTTATTTATTTATTTATTTATTTTTGCAGTACTGGGGATTGAACCCAGGGGCATTCTACCTCCAAGCTCCACCCCCAGCCCTATTTTTTTTATTCTTTATTTTGAAACTAGTTTCGGAGGGCCTCACTAAGTAGCTGAGGCTGGTCATGAACCCGGATCCTCCAGTCTCAGCCTCCCAAGTACTGGGATTACAAGCGTGCGCCACCACGCCCGGCCACTTCCACTTTTACATTAGCTCTGTAATTCCCCAAAACATTGTGAAGCAGGTGTAGTTAGCTCCATTTTGCAGATGAGGAAACTGAAGGTCAGACTGCCAAAGGGACTGGTCTAGGGCAGAACTTGAGTAAAGTTTAATTCAATACTTTTTCCTCTAGACCTATGTCCAATATACATTTTGAATTTACATGGAGCCAATAAACTCTTAAACTTACTTGTGGCTAGTAAGCACTTAAAATGTGGTCAATCTGATTTGAGATGTGCTGTAAGTATAAAATCCACGTGGCATTTCAAAGACCTAGTATAAAAAAAGGTATGAAATATGTTGTTAATTTTTATAGTGATTATACATTGAAATTATATTTTAATGTAAATTATATTATTAATGCTGCCAGTTTGTTATTACTTTTAAAAACTGCACATATTTTAACATTTTTAATTAATCGATAATAATTATACATATTTATGGGGTACAGTGCAATAATTTGACACATGTATACAATGACAAAATCAGGGTAATTAGCATTTCTATCTCCTTAAATGTTTATATTTTCTTTGTGTTTGGAGTCTATGAACTCCTCTTTTCTTAGTTCTTTATAAAATATGTAAGTCGTTTTAAACTACAGTCACCCTGCTGTGCTGTAGGACGCTAACAGATTCTTCCTATCTACCTGCATTTTGGCATCCCTTATCCAACCTTCTCCTATCTCTCCCTCCCCCTCCCTTTCCTAGCCTCTAGTAATTACTATTCCATCTCTTCTTCTAGGAGGTTAACTCTTTAGCTTCCACATATGAGTGAGAAAATACTTTATTTGTCTTTCTATGCCTGGCTTATTTCATTTAACACAATGTCCTCCAGTTCCATCTGTTTATTTTTTAAATGTGATGTGGCAGCTGGGCGTGATGGCGCATGCCTGTAATCCCAGTACTTGGGAGACTGAGATAAGAGGATCGCAGGCTTGAGGATAGCCTCAGCAAGTAGTGAGACTCTCATCAACCTAGTGAGACCCTTTTGCAAAATAAAAATAAAAAATAGGGCTGAGGTATAGCTCAGAGGTAGAATGCCTCTGGGTTCAAACCCCAGTAATAAATAAATAAATAAGTAAATAAATAAATAAATGTGATGTGGCTACCATAGCATTTAAAACTATACCTACATCTTGGATTTGTGGTCCACTTTGTATTTCTATTGAAGAGCATGACTCTAAACCAAGGCTGATATGTTTTCAGACTCCCAGCCTCAAGTTACCCCAAGCTAGACCTCACATCACCCCAGGACCCTTGGGAGGTGAGAGAAAAGTCTGACAGATTGCATAGTTGATAACCCCCTGTTTTTCATGTTTTGATATTTCATCATGAAAGGGAAGAAACTGGGCACCATGGTGGTAACCCAGGGAGGGACCAGATGCCATCCGATATCCCAAAGTGACTTTCTTTGAAGTATGGTTTTGTGTCACATGGCTTTCCCAAGTTCATCTAGCTGCACAAAGCACTAAGGAAAAGTTCAGACCCCTTAGCCAGAAATCTTAATTTTCCATATAAGGCTAGGGGAGCATGTGGGGAAAGATGCAGCATCCTTTCCTTCCTTTTCAGGATATCTGGAAGTTGCATACATCACTTAATTCATATTCCATTGACCAGTACTTAGTCATATGACTGCCCAAGAAGCAAGGGAGTCTGGGGAAGTTTTTGTACTGAACAATATGTACATAGCTAAAAAACATTTATTTATTTATTTTTATACATTTATTGGTGCACTGTAGTTTAATTTCATAATGTAGTTCATAGTGATAGTGACATACATGCACTTGGTGGGCTTTCCCCTGGCTCCTTCCCCACTCCCCCTTCCCCATACATGATATTGAGATTGGCATTGGTATTCTCACATGTGTACATAATGTCAGTGGAAGTGTTTCCTTCATTAATTCTCCCTTCCCACCCCTCTCCCCTAGACACATAGACCAATGGAACAAAATAGCAGATACAGAAACAAATTCACACACTTATAGCCAATTGATTTTTGACAAAGGTGCCAAAAACATATATTTGGTAAAAACATTTTTTTCTAAATGAAGAAAGAGGAGAATAGTTATTGAGGGACAACTAACAGTATCAGCACAATGCCAAGTTGCATGTCTACTGTACTCACAATGTCAGTAGTAGAATTGTAATACTGGAAAGACCAGGCTCTGACAATGCTTGGATATATCAAACTGTATTTACTTATCTAAGGATAGAGAAGGATGAAAAACTATCAGGTCTTATGGCAGGGAGACCAGCATCATTTTCTCAGACATAAACAAGGTAGACACTTCCAGAATGCAAAATCCTTTCCAAGAGAAAATCCAGTTGCAGATGATAAAATCCGAGAGTGTAGGGATGTGTTAGTCAGCTTTCTATGACTGTAACAAATATCTGAGATAATCAGCTTATAAAGAGGAAAGGTTTATTTTGGTTCACTGTTTTGGAGTGCACTGTCAATAATTGGCTGGCCCCATTGCTTTGGGGTCTGTGGTAAGGCAGCACAGGATGGCAGCAGCTTGCGGCAAAACTATTCACCTCATGGACTGGATAAAAAAGAGAAAGGGAGCTGGGTGTGGTGGCGCACACTTGTAATCCCAGTACTTGGGAGGCTGAGACAGGAGGATCTGGGTTCGCGGCCAGCCTCAGCTACTTAGTGAGGCCCTCCGCAACTTAGTGAGACCCTGTTTCAAAATAAAGAATAAAAAATAGGGCTGGGGGTATAGCATGGAGGTAGAATGCCCCTAGGTTCAATCCCTGGTACTGCAAAGAGAGAGAAAGAGAGAGAGAGAGAGAGAGAGAGAGAGAGAGAGAGAGAGAGAAAGGGGAAGAGATCAGGGTCACATAATCCCTTTCCAGGGCACATTCCCAATGTCCTAAAACTCCCCACTGGGTCTCACCTCCCAATGGTGTCATGGGCTAACGACCAAGCCCTCAACACATGGGCCTTTGGGGGTCATTCCAATTTATAGCAAGGGGTCTCATTAAATTTTCAGGAAGCCTAGATGGCCCACCTCTGTCTTATGCTGCAGAAACAAAATAGGGTGATAAGATGGAGAGAGTTGAGTGGCACTTGTCAGGCAACTTATTAGCAAGTATGTGCAAGAAGGGGGTCTCTAGGGAACCAGTATTTGAAGAGAGACATGAAGGGTTAGGTAGAGTTCCTCATGGAAAGCCTTCAAGGCATAGGCAACAGCAGATGCAAAGACCTTGAACCATAACTGGCCCTCGTGTGTACTAGAAATGAAAATCTCCAGGGTAACTGGAATGTCCTAAGCAGGAGGAGGTGCATATGAAAGAAGGAAAAAACAGGGGATGGGAAAGGGAAGGCAACTCAAGAATTCAGCACTGAAGGGATGTCGTTATGAGGCAGAGGAAACAGTGGAACCTATTTCTATCAGCTCATCTCTAGTGGTTGCCTCTGGCAACTTTCCATTTGAATTGCCCCAAACTAGAGCTGAGAAAGGGAACTTGTATCATCGTTCCCTTAGATTACAGTCTTCTCCTTTCTACCAGCCCTTTTCCTTATCTATTTATGGGATTAAAAATCCTTGTCCTACCCTGCCCTCCTCCAAGAGTTGTCATGACCATCAGATACAAGAAGAGGGGCAGGGTGCTTGTCGTGTGAAATGCTGGGTTCTGGGGAAGGGGGGCACATTGTCTATCACCCGGTAGGGTCTCAGTACCATTATCTATATTGTTGGGTTGCAGTCCATTGATTTCCTCAATTTCCAGGCTTTTGGTACAAATCTCAGTTATGATTTTGAGCACTCTTTCTTTTTTTTCAACATACTAATTAGCCATAGGTTTCTTTTTTCTTGTCAAAGCAGGTGCTGAGATATTTTTAGAAGACTCCCCTTTGTCAGAGTTGCATCCAAGGGAACATTTACTCCATTGGGTGAGAACTCTGCCTTCTGCATGGCTTTAGAATGTAGATGTGGATACAGCTTTAAATAAAAGCCAGCATTTTCCGAATTTCTTCTCATGCCAACCTGGACATACTCCATTTAAAAAATGTGGCTGGTTATTGAACTCTATTTGTTTTGTGTCTCCATCTGTGCAGTGTGCTTGCAGAACCTTGGTTGGCACAGGGCTTTGGGGCCATTTTGCATGGTTACACTTTCCATTCCCAGAGAATGGGAGTGGGGGAGGGGTGTGGACAGGCAACTCCCTTAGTTCCAATTCCATCCCAGTTTCAATAATCTATGTATCTATTCATATCCACCCATCCATCTACTCCTTCCTACCCATCCTTCCATTGAACCTCTATCATAGCAGTGTGAGGGACTGCAGATACAAAGATGTAAAAGACAATCCATGCCCTATGGTCCTTAGAGTCTGGTAGGGGAGAGAGAACATATGATATTATAGAGCAGTGCACTAGATTCCATGAATAAGAAATGCATGGGAAGAATGGGAGCCCATTCTTACCCAGGATCGAAGGTGGAGGGAAGTCTTCCTGTAGGAGATTGTACCTGAATTGAATCTTGAAGGACAAAGGAGGTCAGGGAAGACTTTCCAAGTAGAGGGAACAGTGAGTACAAAGATGTATTGGGGTGGAGAATTTGGCATGCTATGGGAACTGGGCAATCTGTTTCAATATAGTCAGAGCATAGAACACAGGAGTGGGTTGGAGGGTGGAAGCAAATGATGCCAAAAAGGTAGGCAGGAGCCAGATCATCAAGAGTCCTGTAAGCCATGGTAATGTGTGGATCAGGGAGGATCCATGAAGAGAATTTAAAGCAGAAGAGTGACGATCAGATTTGCAGTTTCCAAAAGCTTCTTCCGGCGTCAGAGTGGAGGCTGGGCTGAAGGAGGCAACACTCACTGAAGGAAATGAGAGCAGTGGGTGGCTTCTGAAGCGACTGTGTGACATCATGACGAAGCCCTGAAGTTGGGTGGTGGTCGTGAAAGAGAGAGTGAACAATTGAAGACACTCCTGAGATTTTAGAGCTAGATTGAACATGGAGGTGAGGCTCTGTGTGGGGCACAGGGTATCATCACTTCTTGTAGGTAACACAGGAGGAGGATAGCTGTTTGGGAGGGAGCACTCAGCTCAAGTTCACTGTCTCAATCTTGAATGAGAGGTCTGGGCAGTGACAGGAGAGATGAGTGAGTGTGGTTGCCCAGGTAGAATGAGGAGAGAAGATGGTCTGCGCTAGAACCCTAGGGAACCCACATTCATAGAGCAGCCATGGATGAGAAATTAAAAAGGACGCCAGGAGTAACAGCCAGAGAAGTAGGAGGAAAACTGGAGTCCTGGCACCAGAAAAATGGAATTTCAAGGAGTCACATGTTGAAAGGACAAGTAAAATGAGTGTAGAATGTGCCCACTGGATTTAATGAGGAGGAAGTTACTGTCTTTCAAGGAAGGTTTCTGGTTGGGTGAGAGTGAATGGCTTGTAAGGAAGTTGACATAGAGAGTGTAGGCAACTCTTTAAAAATCTGTCTGTGAACAAGAGAGAGAGAGGTGACTAAAGAGGGAAGGGTAGGTGAGTTGTCCAGGGACTCAAAATGAGTTAATATATTAGGTCACTTGTCTATGTATTAGGTGTCTATTATGCAATAGATGTTGTGCTAGGCACTAGATATAAGGAAATTTAAGACACGCCTTCCAGTGTGTACCATTTAGTGAATAAAGTTCCAGAAACTCAGGTCTGTGTACCCACTCTCTTGTGTTTGCTAAGAAATGATGTGGTATATAGTAGGAAGTACACAGATTTTAGAGTTCAAACAGATTTGGCTTCAAATCTTGACTTTGCTCCTTTCTGGCTATGTAACCTTGGGCAAATTATGAAGTCTCTGTAAGATTTAGTTTTCTCTCCTGTAAAATGGGAATAATAATATCAACCATTCATTCATATTTCTGGAGAGGATGTGAAATGATGTCTGGTAACTCTGTAAGGGTAGGGTTTGTCTAGACTACTCGATAGTGCCTAGCAGAGCATGCTGCCAGGCCCATTGCAGGAAGTCACTAGATATTTGCAAGTGAATAGGTGAGTGACTGGAGATATGTGAAGACCCTGGCATAGAAGGGTGCTCTGTCACAGCACCACCTTCCTCACTGCTCTGGGACCTGCGAAGATCTGTTGCTAGCTTTGTGAGGATGAGAGAATGAATCACCAGTAAAATGCTCCAGCCTCCTGTTGGCAGTGAGTCCCAGTGTGGGTGTCCTGTCCTGAAGACTCCGCCCATGACGAATGTGAGAGGCTGAGGGGGAGACCTCTTAGAGGGGAGCTCACATCGGGCCACTGGCTGGCCCCGGCAGTCTTTGCAGGTACCAGGTGCATGGAGAAGGAATGTTTCTCAGGATGGGTGTCCTTGTCATCTCACAGAGCAGCTTCTAACTCTCAGGACTGTGATGCTAAGTGAGGCCTGCCTGTCCTCAGGTGCCAGCCTTGCTCTGTCTGCAACCTGGATTCTCGAGTCAACAGAAAAGATAAAAACAAGAAGCTAAGTTTACCTCCTTGTTAACTCCTGCCTGAGTAGAAATTTTTAAAAAATTTTGTGCACATGTTTTCTCTTTGGGAAAGGAATACCTACTCATCATAAAAACAAAATCCTTGGACAGCACAAAGAAAAAAAAATATCACCACTCAGAAATCCTAGAAATATTTTCGTATGGCTTTTGGTCAGCCCCCCCACACCTGGATTTTAATATATTCTCTGCTTAGTTTCATGGACTTTGAGGGAAGCCAGAGCTGCTTTTCCTGGAAGAATGGTACTCCATGACTGGCAAAACCAACGAGAGACACTTTGGGAATTAAGGAGAAGCCAGACTGGTTAGTGTCTATTATGACCCTCTTCCAGTGAGGCTCCCCAGGGCTCCCTAGCTCAGGATGTGCATAATGGATGCAGGCAGCCTGGGCAAGGGGAGGCCAGGGGAGGCGAGGGAGTCATTTTCTGGGCCTGCAGTCCCAGAGGAAGTCTCATCTTACCCAGGCTCCTTGGAGAGTGAGGCATTCTGGGTAGGGAGGGATGATTTATTATCTCCTGTCCTCCAGCCCAGCATGGATGCTGAGGGAGGAAGGAGGCTGCTGTGCACACCAGGCAGACAGGACCCCTGGACGCAGCCTGCTCACAGGCCTGGGCTGGAGAAGACCTGCCACATCAGTTCCCTGAGTCTGCGGAGGCAGAAACTGAGGCACGGGGAGAGGATGCAGCCAACTGAAAATCCACAGCCCACGTGGAGCAGAGGAGAAATCCATGGGTGCCTGCTTATTCCGACGCTCTCCCCTGGCACTGTGCTGAAGCACCAGTCTGATGACTTTCACACAGATCAGCTCTCAAGTCATGCACCTCCCATCTGGAATCCCAAGCCTGCCTGCCTCTCCCCTTCTCAAAAAAAAAGAAAGGTTTTCAAAAAATATAGAATCTGGGGAGTCAGAAGACCTTGGTTTTGAGTCCTAACCCTGTGAGATCTTGGGTAATTCAGTTTACCTATTTGAACTTCAACTTAACCTTCATAACATGAATGGGATAATAACAATAATAATAGTTTCCTTCCTTCCTTCCTTCCTTCCTTCCTTCCTTCCTTCCTTCCCTCCCTCCCTCTTTCTTTCTTTCTTTCTTTCTTTCTTTCTTCTTTCTTTCTTTCTTTCTTTCTTTCTTTCTTTCTTTCTTTCTTTCTTTCTATCTTTCATGTGGTACTGGGGATTGAACCCAGGAGCGTTCTACCTCCAAGCTATATTCCAGCCCTTTTTGTTTGTTTGTTTTGAAACAGGGTCTTACTAGGTTGTTGAGAGTCTTGCTAAGTTGCTGAGGCTGTCATTGAACCTGCGATCCTCCTGTCACATCCTCCCAAGTACTGGGATTATAGATTTGTGCCATCATGCCCGGCTATAGTTAGCTTTCTTGAACCCACACTATGGGCCAGTGTGCTACATGCTGAAGTTATTTCATTAACAACCTTAAGAGGGAGGTACCATTATTCTATTTTAAAGATGAAGAGGCTCAAAATTTAATTTGCTTACTCAAGGTCAAAGCTAGGCTATAGTGTCTACTGCATAGGGTTTATGTAAGAATTGTATGAACTATTGATGAATGTCTTTTTCAACTATGAAACGCATATACTCAAACATATATACTTGTCCTTAATTTTCAGTGTAAAAATATATCGAGTTTCTTAGGGAAAATTTCTGAAGTCCAAGTTATCACTATTTGATTTTATTTGCTAAATGTTATTTATTTATTTATTTTTGTGGTACTGGGAATTGAACCCAGGGCATTTTACCTCTGAGGTACACCCAAGCCCTTTTTATTTTTTATTTTGAAACAAGATCTTGCTAGGTTGCTGAGGACCTTCCTAAGTTGCTGAGGCTGGTCTCAAACCTGCCATCCTCCTGTCTCAGCCTCCCAAGTACTGGGATTGCAGGTGTGTACAGCCATACTCAGCTCACTGAATATTATTTAAATTGCTACTGGATGTGAAGAACTGTGCTAAGCACTGGAGAGGAGGGCATGGCACAATCTCTGCTCCCGCAGAGGTCACGGGTTAGCAGGTGACAGACATCCAGGTGAGCACGGTGGCTATGGCATTTGTAAACTGGCATCCAGGTGGGATGTGAGCCTGGGAGATAAAGGAAGGAGCTTAATCTGGAGCAGTGGCACCCAGCCCTGGCCTCGGCTCTGGTCAACCCCCAGAGGTTCTGATTTACTGAGGGAGGCATGGGCTCAGGCTTCCTTGCTTTTTTTTTTGTTTGTTTGTTTGTTCTGTTTTTTAAATCCCTCTGGGATTCCAATAGGCCACCAGGACTGAGGACTGCTGCTATAGACTGCTGAAGACACCTCCCGGAGGAGTGATACCTGAGTTAGGGGCTGGAGTTCGAAGACAGTTCATTCTAACCTCAGCTGGCAGCTTTGCACAGTGGATGTTTCTTCTTTTGACAGAGAGGTGGAGACCACCCTCCAGAGGGGCCCCCAGGTGAGCTGCAGCTCCTGAGAGAAGCTCGGCCACACTGCAAGCTGGCCTTGCCTGGCCCTCCAAATTCCTGCCCAGTGTCGCCTGAGAGAAGGGGTTTCCTAGGGAACCCGGAGGCCCCACCTCTAGCCTCCACAGGGCCAGCTGTTGTTGCACAGGAGCGAGGTGGGGAGAGATTGAGCGTTCTTGGAGCTGTGACTCTGAGGACAGGCTTCTTCTTCATGCTGCTGGTGGGGGGCTGCTCCCCAGACAGACCACCTCACATGGTCCCCCTTCATGTCACTCAGCCAGGCCTCGAGACACAACCTGAAGAAACACGTTCACCAACAGCTCACACAATTCTTACACCCTAAAAGGTAGCTGCTATCGCGCAGCTGTGAGACCTTGGGCAAGTTGATTAAACTTCGAGCCTCAGTTTCTTCATCTATAAGATGGGGATAATAATAGCACCTCCCTCATAAGGTTGTTTTATAAAAAGAGTCAACAAGAGATGTAGTCCCAGCTACTAGAGAAGCTGAGGCAGGAGAATCTCTTAAGCTGAAAGTTAGAGGCCAACCTGGGCAACATAGGGAGCTCCTGTCTCAGAAACAAAACAAAAACAAAACAAAAAACCCAGGGCATGTGGGGTGAATGGAGGCTCATGCCCACCTCAACGGTCAGCTCTGCCAGGTCAGCTGTACTGTGCATTCAGCCTGTGAAATGAAGTCATACCCAGGCCAGATGGAAGGATGTGTCATTAGGACTCTAGCCAAGAGGGCCTGGTAGTGCCGAGCCCCCGAGTGAGGCACACCTGCCCTCTCCTAGCCAGTGCCAGGTGGAGGCAGGCCTTCCCTATAAAAGGGTGGCTGTTATTGGAGCAGGAATGGAGACCAACTGCTTGGCCCCTGTGCCAAGCAAGAAGACAGAGGTGAACATGCCCACTCCTTCCCCCCAAGTTTATCAGTTACTTAAGTATCCACCTCCACAGCTGCCATGTGAGTAGAATGGTGATGAGGATCCAGATGTGCCCCACTGGGGCACCTTCCTCTGTCCAGAGACACAAGACAAGAAGGGGAGGAACTTCCCAACTCCCCTCCCCTCTCCTCCTCCTTGCACGTTAAACTCTGGAATTTCAGAACTCAAAGTACTTTAAAGATCATCTAGACTTACCTACTTGTTTACAGGAGAACAGACTCAGAGAGGGAGAATGACTTGACGAAACGGGCAGAGCTGAGACCAGAACAGGGCCACCTAGCTCCTGGACCTGTGTCCATTTCCTGTCTGGGGTAGAGCTGACAGGCTGGTTCCAGGTCAAGCTCTCAGCCAGACCCATCCCCAGCAGCACTGCAAGTGGGAATCTGCGCTGCTCGGCCTTGCCACCCCTTTCCTCTAGTTAAATGTTTCATAAATGAATGAGGTGCATCTGGGCTACATCTGTTCTGTTTAATTTGTAATGTAGAACTCTAAATCAATATATAACTTTAATATACATCTATCAAGCAAATGTCTATTTTTTAACATGTACCTGTCCTTGTGTTACTGCATAACTGGAGCCAAATGGCCCTCAACTATCACTTTCCTACCGGATCTGATATCTTCCAATCCCAGTTCTGCCTTTGGGATTGGCCTTTGAGGACACATCTAGGACAATGCTGCTCACACTGGCTCAGCCCACAGCAGTGCTGCCACCTGCCTCGTGCTGGCCACGGGGGAGTCTTTCTAACCATGAAATGTCAGGACTGAAAGGGTCTTGCAGATCATCTGATCCAGTGGCTTTTAAGATCCTCATTTTCTTAGTGAAACAAAATCTTATGTGGGATTCTGAGGTGGAACTACTTGGACTGGAATGGGGCTGCAGGACCAGAGGTTTACCACTGGGCTTTCCTCTTGCTCTACTCCTCTCCATCTTCCAGACCCCTCAGATAAGGGGCCCATTTTACAGATGAGCAAAGTGAATTCCAGGAGTGAAGTCACACAATCCAAGAATGAACTTCTGAGCCTCAGTTCTAGAGTTGGAGAATGGATTGCTTACAAAAAATGAAACACACATTTTAGTTTGCATTGGATAAAGTTCTGATATTTTTGGCATTAAGTGAATAAATAAAATGAGCCTTTTCTTTATTTAGGGAGTTAGTCTTTTAATTAGTCAAACACTTGTTAAACACATTATCTTACCAGTTGCTTAAATTTTTTATGATCTGAATGCAAACTCAATGAAGATCAGCCTCTGGTGCTAATAAAAAATAGAGAGTACCTGTAAATAAGATTAGATTCCATTCCACACACCCCAAGTGATTGTGGCTTAAACAGAATGGAAATATGCTTCTCTCTCAAATTAAAACTTGGAGGTGGACAGTCTAGAGTTCTCTGCCGTACTAGGGTATGGGTCTGGACTTTCTGCACCAAGAGGATGGCTGGAACTCTAACCATCATCTCTGCTAGACAGCACAATAGAGGAAAAGACAAAGGACAAGGGGGCTAAGAGCCCAGACCATATAAATTTTAAAGGTTCCCCCCCAAATATTGCCCCCCAAAACTTCCATTTATATACCACTGCCTGAACTAGTCTCATATGATCCCTGACTATGAAGGTGGCTGGGACACAGAGTTCATTCCAGGTAGCCATGTGCCTTGCCCCAAATCAGGGTTCTGTTATAATGGGAAAAGGAGTGAATGAGTCCTGGGGACTGTCATAGAGTGTGTCCCTTCCCTTATGTTTATTTTCCTATTCTTTGATTTTCCTAAGCAGCGTTTGAGGGAGCCTAAAATTCTTGAGTGTGTTGGAGGGTATGGAGGTGAGGAAACAGGAGAGGGAGGGGCTGTATGTTGGGCCAAAGGCAGTTTTGGTGGTTCAGTGATCTAGAAGCCTATGTCAGGTGCTCGCCAAACTTTGTGCCCCAAGGGTTCACACATCTCACCTCCCCAAGCACAGAGGTCTAAGAAAATTGTTTGTTAATAGGAATAATAATGTTGCTTATTGCAGTAGAACATTATTTGACCCTAGATTCTGTTTGGGGATAGAGGGGATTATGGCAAAAATTTAAGAAAATCTATGAGACTATCTAGTACTGAATATTCAAAGCTTGCCAACAACCTAGAATACTTTGCACAAAGCATGATACAACTAATGTGGGGAAAAAAGAAAGCCAGCGTGAGGTGAGAATGTATAAAACACCATTATTTCACTTTGATATTGATGTTGGCAGCTGTGGACAGTCAGGTCATTTTAAATAATGAACAATGATTATTGAATTATATTATCAATAATGACAGCATTTCTTTTCAGATTTAAGACCGGGTTGTAAAGAGCTTGGGTCTTATCTCCATGGACAATGCAGGAAGAGTGGATAGTTTTGTGGCTGCTAGAGCACATCCCTGCATCTGAGATAGGAATGCCTTTAATAGACGGAATCAGTGCAGTTTTCTTTTAGGAAATCTCAATTTCACTGCAAGCAATTTACATAGAGTTGCAGCTTGAATTCATAGCTCATATCTTGGTTGCTTTGGAGATAGCTTCTCTGTTGGAAAGGCAATTATGATCTGCAGGAGAAGCCTGTCTACCATTAGTCTCCAGTTTTAAACATTGACAGGTGGAGATGGAGGTGGGGGCAGGGGTGATTAATAAAGGGCTTTGTCTTTCTAGTCCTTGAAAGGAAAGGGACTTAAGTGTCACAATTTCCTGGTCCCCAGAGATTATTTTTTCCTGAATATTTCAAGCTTTTGACCAAAATGAGACTAGAAGTCTTTTGTATTTAGTGAGTTTTTTACATTACAAAAATAGGGACAATGAAATGACCAAAGGGCTATCTCTTGAAGTTTTACTAAGCCATGGAAAAGAAATCTAGTGAGACTGTTAAATTCATCTCTAGTCCCTGGATGTGGATAGCTTTGAAATCTAGGCAGTGATTTTTGCTACACTCTTTGTTCTAAGGGGAAATGGTACTGGACTATGGTTGGCGATCCTTGGTACCATTGTACCATAAAGTGGTCCTGATGATAATGTTCTTGAGATGGCTTTTCCCCTTAGCAGCTAATATGGTGAAATTGTTGTGTCTGCAAATTAGATCATGGTTCAGCCGAACAAATGTGTATTTTCTGAGTGACTTATTCTCTATGAGGCCTTGACATAGCCCAGAGGCTTGTGCATTCAATTCAGAGGCTTGAGCTAAGACCAGCTAGCACTTTCGTCTAATCGACTTGGGCGTGGGGACCCCTGATTCCTTCTCCTTTAATCATCACCTTATATTCAAGGCTAAAAGGCTATAATTATTTGAAGTAGCTGAAATTTGAGTGACCCAGATAATTATCTCAGCAAGATGGGCTTGAAGTTTATTGACACAAATGCCAGTTTCATTAAAGGTTTGGTACAAAAGGCAAGTCCATGAGACAGCTGGTTGACCGAGGTGAATCGACAATGAACAGTACCCAAGATGCAGGGATCGCCAGGGACCTGGAAGTAATTGCCATCATTTCCATAATGCAGTTAACAGAGGATTATGGGAGGCCACAAAAACCTTTATAGTTATTCTTTGCTTTGCCCAAGTGGAGACTCAGCTGCTTAGAATCAGAGGACCTCTTCTGTCACCATTTCTCAGTGTGAACCCTGTGGCACCATGGCTCAGACTTCACTCAAGCACAAACAAAAACAAAAACAAAAGAACTTGAATCAAAATGAATCAAAACTGTACTCTTCCCTAGGTTGTGGGTAGCCAAAGCTAACACTATGGCAATAGTAAAGTTTGCACAGGTATAGATTTTTAAATCTTACCTTACGCATCTCTTTCTTCCATATGTTTTCAATACATGACTAAAGATAGCAGGATATTTCCTTGCTATAAAGTTAAAAAAAATTTAGCAATCATCTGAAATTAAACACACACAATGAAGCCCCTCAATACTGAATTTTAGGGTTTACTAGTTATCATGAAATATTAAGAATTCCACATGTAGGTTAACCATAGATCACTTTGGGAATTAAACATGTTTTTATACCACTTGCCACAGGCTACATCCCACTGTTGATTAACATAGAGTAGGCATGTCATGCTTCTTAACTAGATTGTAAGTTATTAGAGGCAGGTGCCTCTAGTGACAATATTACCACAAGCTCAGTGGTTTAAATAGCACATATTTATTGTCTCATGATTTCTGCGGGTCAGGAATTCAGGCACGACTTAAATGGGGGCTGTGCTTCAAGGTTTCTCATGAGGCTGTAATCAATTTGTCAACCACAGCTGAGGTCTCATTTGAAAGCTTGAATGAGGAAGGATCCACTTCTAGGCTCACAAGTCTCAAGTTTGTTTTTTATTTTTTGTTTCCTCTAGCGCCCAGCACTTTTTTGTGCATGTAATCTGCACTTGTTAAGAACAAATGGGGAGGGAGCCAGGCGTGGTGGTGTACGCTTGTAATCCCAGTACTTTGGGAGGCAGAGACTGGAGGATCCGGGTTCACGGCCAGCCTCAGCTCTCTCTCTCTCTCTCTCTCTCTCTCCCTCTCTCTCTCTCTCTCTCTCTCTCTCTACCTAGTGAGGCCCTCCGCAACTTTGTGAGACCCGGTTTCAAAATAAAGTATAAAAAAATAGGGCCGGGGGAGTAGCGTGGAGGTAGAACGCCCCTGGGTTCAATCCCGGTACCGCAAAAAAAAAAAAAAAAAAAAAAAGAACAAATGGGGAATGTGACTTCCAAAAACAGAAATATGTGGACAGGTAGCTAAGTGTGAGCAAAGTCACTCTCCTGGACTCCAGCTCCTCATTAAGGGAATAGATGGGGATAAAGATAGATGTGTGTGAATTTTTTTTTTCTTTTTTTTTTTGCGGTACCGGGGACTGAACGCGGGGGCGTTCTACCTCTGCGCTACGCCCCCAGCCCTATTTTTTATACTTTATTTTGAAACCGGGTCTCACGAAGTTGCGGAGGGCCTCACTAAGGGGAGAGAGAGAGAGAGAGACAGAGAGAGGAGAGAGAGAGAGAGCGCTGAGGCTGGCCGCGAACCCGGATCCTCCGGTCTCTGCCTCCCAAAGTACTGGGATTACAAGCGTGCGCCACCACGCCCGGCAGAT